>CATNUR010000253.1:0-21759 GCA_951213105.1 Amaurobius ferox
ATATCTCTCCATTTGTTTAAACGTTTTGCATATGGGAGTGGCTTCATATTTTAAAATAAATTTGGTAGATAACAATTTTTCATTTTTTTTTAAATTTTATATAACTCTTCATGATAAATTTAATTGATGGCATTTTAAATGCACTTTCCTACGTCCTAGAGAGTTAAAATTTGGTACACAGCTTAAATTTGTTGAACATTTTATTCGACAAAAATTTGATGGATCTTTAAATATAGATCATACATTTTTTTCGAAATGGCCTGAAAATAATCCCCGTTCACTTCTATAAATCATTGTTGTAATATTGTTAAAAATTCTGATGTGGACAGCACATGTCTTTCTCTGCAGACTCATATTCGTTCTCTTTATTTATTCAATGATAATTTGAGTTTATCTGCACAACATAAGTATTTTAAATGACATTGAATTTACACGTTAAACTTAAATTTGGTTCTCATTTGATAGCTGGACTTATTGTCAAAGGTGGCGTAGCGAAAACGCGAAAAAACTAGAATATCTCAAGAACGGCTAGTCCTAGAGTAATGGGGTTAGTCTTATTCTTTTTGTTGTCAAAAATCACATATAAAATAGGAATTTAATTGATATAATTGAGCACACGTAGTCTTTTATTTTTATATATAACGATTTTTGCTGGCTATTTCGCAAAAATAGCCCGTTCCTTTTTCACGAATCGTAGTAGAATAACCTACAAATGATTTATATACAAAATTTTGTTAAATTTGGTATATAAATCACTTGTAGGTTATTGAAATATTATACACCAAATTTTGTTAAATTTGGTTCATTAGTTTTTAGCTAGAGTGGATAAAGGCAATTTCTGCGGCCATTTCGCAAAGAAGGCAGATTCTTTTATTACGAATCGTACTATAATCTAATGAACATCAGGATTTCCCACAAAAAAACATACCTACCAAATTGTATGAAATTCGGTCCATTAGTTTTTCAATTGGAGTGGATGTAATATCCACACAGACACACAGAAACATACACAGATACACCCTTACACACACAGACGTCTTCCTAAAACTAGTTTTTTCGTGTTCTAGAAGTCCCAAAACGTGTAGATCCTTTGAAAATTCGAGTTCTGATCTTCGGCACGATTCCAATACTTTGAGTACATACACATACACATATATATTATCTGTGTATCTAAATTCCGTGCCTATGCAATTACAATAGTTGTGATTTTAAATGATCCCTAAACTTTTATTATTTCTTCAAGGAAGCCTAATTTTAACATATGCAGAATGCAAATATCTCAAGCGATTGTAAGATGAATTACATAAGAATTGCTGAATTTTTTTCACACAAAATTATTTAGCTCTGGAGTCTGGAATACAAGTTATATGAATGAAATATTCATTGATTTTGCATAAAGAATCAGATGATTTATATTTCGATACAGTTTTAAATATTTAAGTATAATAAATTACTGTAGTACTGTGATAATGTAAAAGATATTACCACTGAATGAATCACATTTTAGAAATTTTTAAATGAAATTACATTTCAGTTGGAAAGTGTTTCATAATCAATGCTTATGCATGATTGATCTTTCTTGTTATTTTTTCCATTTGCTTGAGGATTTGTTGATTTATACTTTTATTTCGTAATCCTGTTAAATAGTTGAATTTTCGTGTTACAGCTTCTCCCCGTTCTTTCATTGGATCTTCAAACCTGTTTTTCTTTATACATATATATATATATATATATATATATACAAAAAATAACGCATATATATATATATATATATATATTTTTGTAGTATATGTATCAATGTCTGCGTTGTGCAACAAGCTACATTGTATCAATCATAAATATCATTGACAGTATTAATTGTTAAGCAGCTTTTCAGTCTTCGATCATTTCAAAACTCTCAGCGCAAAAATAATCTCCAAAATGCTATTTATTATTTTAGTATACTGGTAATTCTCACAGGTTTTCAAACCACACATTTAATTGTATGTCAATCATAGCAGTGACATTACTTTGATACATTTGCTGAATATTTTATTTACACATATGTTACACTCTGAAGTAGATACAAAAATTGTCAAAATGCCTAGCAGGCTTAATCGACTTATGTTCATTGGAACCAAAAGTTTTTCAAAATATTATAATTAAAAAATCTGATTAAGGCAGTATATGATTTTTCTTATATAATGTAATGAATTTACTACTTTTACATTAAAAAAATAATGCATAAGATCCACGGCACTATGTTTTTATCGTGAAACTGTATATTTGGCGATTTTCCGGATGACAACATGTAAAACTATTTCAAAGTACCCAATTAACTTATATTTCGCGGAATTCGAAATAAACAATTATCAATATTGATAGCATTCTGAATAAACTATATAGTCTATATATTAAAATATTTTACTAATTAATTCATAAATTAGGTGTCATTTTCATTAATTTAGCGCCATTTATGCAATTTTGACGATATTTGTGTCAATCTGGGGCGAAATATCGCCAAGTTGGCGGTACTTTGCTAAATTATTCACTAAGTTCGTCAAATGCATCACCAACTGTTACAGATAAACGGAGAGAAGAGCAAATTTTATATACTAGAAGGTATGCCCGTCATACAAAGGAAATCAGAATTTGCGAAATATTTCTTCTCATTTGACGTCATTATTATCAATTTGGCGACATTTTGTCACTTTGACAATATTCAAAAAGTCGTCAAGTTGGCGACGCTAAATTTCTCGCCAAGTGTTACGGACGGACGAAGAAATGGGTTATTCTTATAGTCTACTCTTATGTTCTTTCTAAGATATTGAACTTTCAATTAGACGTCATTTTCATTGATTTAATGTCATTTTTATCAATTTGGGGACAATTTCGTTAATTTGGCAACATTTAAAAAATCGCTAAGTTTGGGACATTTCGCCAAATTCGTCGTCAAAATATCTCCAAGCTTTATGGATGGAGAAATAAGTTATTGTTACAGCAGATAAACGACTATTGGCGTCCAAATACAAAAGTATTATCAAAAGTATATTTTCTAATGAATGAAATGAGCTAAATCCACAAGAATGGTGTCATCAAATTCAGCGCATGATATTATATATGAAAAGTGAACATATTTCACAATAGTTAATAATTTTTTTTTATTTATGTGATTTTTTGATAAATTTATTTTTAAATGCGCAGTAACTCGAGAATGGCTCATGCTAATGTCCTTAAGTTTATGTTAATCGTTTTCTAATGAAAAATTACATAAGAAATGACTATTTACATAATTTTATTAAAGGTTTTGATCTTTTGACGATTTTTTCAAAATTTCTTTCGAAAATTTTAAGAAGATTCTGAACATCCCATCGCGTTTTAAAACAATAAGCTTCCAGTATTCACGGATTGTAATTTTTATTCTAAATTTCGTTCAAATCGCTTCTTTCGTTCGTGAGATATCGTCTCCACAGTCTCACTGGCACACACGCACACACAGACGTCATACCAAAAACGTTTGACTCGTGTTCAGGGATGCTTGAAATGTGCCCTTCCGTCGAAAACTCGACTTCGAATTTTCGACCTCGTCACACTACTTCCTTTCCGGCCGCTCACTTTGCTGCTCATGCCCTTGGGTGATTCGGACGACCTGGGCTTTCCACACTACTTCCTTATACATTATACTAGGTATATAAGAAAAGAAAATAATTTTACTTTAATGCTGAATATTTTATATGTATATAGAGTATAAATCCGCTTCTATCTAGACTTGCTTTACACATTTTATCAGATGTCAATGCATATAAACATTTGAAAATTACAGTGATATATAATCAATACCCCTTAATTTAGGACATTTGTTCGTAACTATTGAACATTGAATTTCCTTATTATAAAACATAATTACTCTACATATAAACTATCACCAAGTTTCTGGATACGATATTGTAAAAATTTTATTATTTCTGCCTTTTTTCGCATTCACGTTGTTACCTAAAGACGTCTTGCTTACTCGCGGATTCTGAGAGCTAGATGATGTGACTCATTTATTACTGAAGGTCTGAATGTGTACATATAACCAAATGCTTAACCGTACATAGATAATAGAACATGAGAAATATTGCATATAATTAATTAATGATATTAGCTTAGATATCATTAAAAATCTTATACTTCATATACAAATAAAAAAACTTATAATGCTTTATATGCAAATATAAACTTTATACTTTTACATGCAAATATAATTAATAGAATAGAAGAATATTTTAGAAACCTATGTCATTTTGCAAATGTCAAAACATGACAAAGGGGTTAAGCAGAAAAAAAACTTATATTATTGCAAAATGACAAAACCGTAAGCGAAAAACGAATGAGAAATATTCAATAAATAATAAATATTTAAATGTTATAGGCTCTGAAATGCAACAAATCCTTACCCTTTTATGAAGGGCAAAATCGTACATGGTGAACTTAAATGAGTAAGTAAAATATTACATGTATATTAATTGTTATATGTTTAGAAACCTATGAAATCATTTTTTTAAAAATGGTAAGATCGGACGTGATGAAAGTTAAAGAGAATATTGCATATGTGCAATTAATGTTATATGCCTAGAAATGTAGGAAATCTTTATCTATTCGCAAATAGTAAAGCCGTACATAATAAAAAGAAAATGCAAATGTTGCATACAAAATTAATGTAATATGCTTAGAAACATATTAAATGCTTTCTTCTGCAAATGACAAAAGCACTGGTTATGAATGGGAAATAAAATTAATGCATAGTGGTATTATACCCGTTTTTCGTACGGAGTATATAATATAAAGACCATAAAATGAACAATTATGTGCAAATTCCTATAGTATGCTAAATGACATTGTTAATCAAAATATTCTATTAAAATATTTAATCCAATGCTCCTAAAAAGAAGTTTAAGAATCTCTGTTCTCGCTGTATAATAATTTCTTGACGGGAAGATCTGAAGAATAAAACATCCTAGTCCCGCTTATAAACAAATTTATAAAAGTATGAAATTAAATCAATATATGCAAAATAAAAGTGCTAAAATGGTATGGAACCCTTAGTACTTATATTTGCAAGTATTTAAAGATATACCCGTCTATTTGTAGAAGATCACACGTACTACAATATATGAGTTTCTATCATCTCTGCCAAAATAAAACAGATGACGTAATAAATTAAAAATAGCAATAAACCCGTAATCTGTAAACCTGAAGGTCGTAATTAATTTCAATATAAAATCACAATGAAAGCGCTAAACTTGTATGGGTATATATATACCGTACTACTTATATTGTCATAGATTAGAAGGTATGCTCGTGTGTTAGTAGAAGTTAGTAAAATATTATCCGTATTACAATATGAGTTTCAAAAATATTTGCCAAAATAAAACAGATGATGTAATAAATTGAGAATATAAATAACCTCCGTTAAAGATTACCCGTACTACAACATATGAGTTTCTAAAATCTTTGTCAAAATAAAATAGATGACGCATAAAAGATGACTCCAATATATGTCAAAATATATGCCAATATACCTGTGCTACTTATATTCTCGTAGATTAGAACCGTACATTTATAAAAGATTACCCGTACTATGTACAGTATATCAGTTTCAAACAATTTTTGCTAAAATAAAACAATGACGTAATAAACTGAAAATATCAATTATCCCCGAATTAATAATCCCTGAAAATATCAATTATAATCTGAAAACCGTAATTAATATCATCCAGTCAAATATGCAATATCGTTGAAATTTGTTTTATATACATATCTTTATTATTTAAATCGAAAATAATTTAATGAAAATCTTCTGCCGGATAAACACATTGGATTTAAATCCGTTGTTAAGCGACATGATATAATGTTCTTCAAATAAATTGTGGGAAAAATATCGTCTGTATAAATCTATCTCTACGGAATGGAAGGTTTAATTGTACGTCTTAATTGATATCTTGCCAACCCCTTGTTTTAGAAACTCGAAACATGGACTACATTTTAAGTGGGGCTATTTCAATTCCATCCTGAAAATTTCATCGAATTGGGTGCAGCCGTTTTCCCTTAATGATGTAACAAATAAACACACTAATAAATGTACAGGCAGATTTTCAATTTGATTTATATAGATAGTATGAATGCTTAGAAACCTATGAAAACCTTATCACTTTTGCAAAATGCAAATTTATACATTATGATCGGGAAACTATACCTATGCATAAAAATAAAATTCTATGGCCATAGATTAAAGATGAATTAAACTGGCCCAAAAAGGCTTTAAATATTTTATGTTCATAAATTATATCGTTAGAAATTAACTTTAGATACTTTGTAAATAAATATATAATACTAACATATTTAGATAAGTTGTTGCAGATAACTTAATAGTGTGTTCGTAATAACTAGTGTGTTCGTAATAGTGTGTGTTCGTAATAACAATTCCCTATTTCATGAATTTTAAAATACTCCGAAGAAATATATATAAAATTGTAAGTCTGTTTGCCTATTTATTGATTTAATTCTGATACAAATCGACAGTCTATGATGACTCCATATCAAACTTGGCATGGTTGATCTCTACTTTACTGCTGGTATCCCCGTCTACGTTTCGAGTTTCCAGAAATATGCAATGTTGAGACATTAATAGAAAAATCACAAAAATAAAACATCTAAAGACAAAATTGTATAGACATTTTTTACGAAATTAGTTTAAAGAAAATTGTATCATGTTATTAATAATAACGGAAGTACTTTAAATGCGTTTATACAAGTCAATTTTCAACACTTTACAACATAGTTGAAAGTGTTTATGACTTTATTCATCCTGTCTGTCTGTCTGCCCGTTAGCACGGTAACTGCCGTAAAAATGTCTTTTTCAAAATGAAATTTTAGTATGTTTTTCAGACGGTCTGTGGGACCTATGGGAATATAAGTAAAAAATATAACCCAATTAGTTTTTTATTGAACCCGGATTGAAAAAATGAAATACATTGAATCCTATGGGACCTAATGGTTCAAACACTTTTTAAGCGAATTTAAAATTCACAAATTGCTTCGAAAATTTTAGGAAATATTCAAATTATCCCATAAAATATATAAAACAAATTTCAGTAAAATATGTTAGGTAGTTTTTTAAATAAAAATTATTTAATATAGGGAGAAAAACAAATTCAATTAAATTCTGACTCTCGTTATATCCTCCAGAAAGAAAAAAGAGATATATTATACAATAAATATCTTTTCACGAGTTTAATTATTTCATATATGAGAAAGGTTTCACATTTAAAATAAATATGATAGATATCAATTTTTCAAAGTTTTAAATAAAATAAATTATTATAGTTTTGTGATGGATTAAACGATTGGAAAAATGATTGTGGATGAAATGCTGCTATTATATAGATGCGATTTATATTTCGATGACGTCACATTTGGAAAAAGTTCATTTGTTTTCGATGAAATTTTCAAATATAATAAATTATTGTAGTGTTATGATAATTTTAAAAATATTACCGAGGAATGTATCGCATTTTAGAGATGTTTGAACCAGGAAATTTATATTTCAATGCCGTCATTTGAATGAAGTTCATTTTCTTCGATGAAGTTTTCAAATATAATAAATTAATGTAGTATTGTGATAATTTTAACAAGAAAGATCAATCATGCTTAAAGCATTGATTATGAAACACTTTCCAACTTCAATGCAATTTTATTTAACATCTCTAAAATAAAATACATTCCTCGGTAATATTTTAAAACTTATCACAATACGACATTAATTTATTATATTTGAAAACTTAAACTTTTAAAAAAAATGAACTTCATTCAAATGACGACATTGAAATATAAATTGCCTGATTTAAACATCTCTAAAATGCAATACATTCCTTGGGAATATTTTTAAAATTATCATAATACTATGATAATTTATTATATTTGAAAACTTCATCGAAAACAACTGAAATTCATTCAAATGACGTCATAGAAAAAATAACACGCCTGGCTCTCTCTATCAAAGCAACATTTCATTCATAAATAATTCCCCCATTCATTTCATTCATCACAATACTATAATAATTTATTTTATTTAAAAATTAAGACCGTGGAGCTACAAGTAATTAAACTCTATGCTTAAAATTTCATTGAAAAAAATCCTCCTTCGCTCTGTAAAATTAATGAATATTTCATTCATATCAGCTATGCAGACTCCATGAGCTAAATAAATTTGCGTTAAAGAAATACAGCAATTCTTATACAACTCATTCTACATATTTTGCTGTTTACATATTACATAAGTGAAAAATAGGCTTCGTTATAGAAATAATCAAATTTGGATGAGCATTTAAACTCAAATGTATTGTAATTGCGTTGTTTCAGTATGTAGATGCACAGAATTTAAGCAAAAATAAAGTGGTTTTAGGACGGATACAACACTCAATATGAATTAAAAAGAACTTTAAAAATCACGATTTTGACACAAGATGGATGTCATATTTTATTTTGATGTGGGTCACGCGATCTTTTCATATCGTGGTCACATGATCGCTTCATATAAAGTGTGTAATTAATATTTTAATTTTTATTTAAAAAACTACTGAATATATTTCGTTGAATTTTTTTTATATATTTTATGGAACAATTTGAATATTATCTAAAATTTTCGAAGCAATTTGTGAATTTTAAATCCGCTTAAAAATTTTTTGAAAAATTAGGTCCCATATTATTCAATGTATTTCATTTTTTCAATCCGGGTTCAATCCAAAACTAATTGGGTGATATTATTCATTTATATTCCCATTGGTCCTACTGATCATCTGAACAACATACTAAAATTTCATTTTTATTAAGTCATTTTTACGGCAGTTATCGTGCTAACGGACAGACAGACAAACAGAATGAACAAAGTCATAAACACTTTTCAACTTTGTTGTAAAGTGTTAAAAATATTACCGATGAATGTATCGCATTTGAGAGATGTTTGTATGAAATTGCATTGAAGGTGGAAACTGTTTCATAATCAATGATTTATGCATGATTGATCTTTCTTGTTATTTTATTTATCGATATAAATAATAAATAAATTTATGTACACATTCATTTTATAAATGAACGGCATTATATTTTGGATTGTATTATAAGTAGTTATAAATTGGGGGTTCCAGTCCAAAGAGGGGAGGCGGCTCAGTGCGGCTCAGGAGGAGAGGCCCTCTTTGGGAGGATGCCTCTTTGGAGCCGCCTCCCCTCTTTGGAGTGTCTTCCCTCTTTTGAGAGGAAGCTCCTCTCAGAGGGTCTTGAGACCCCCAGGAGGGAGGTTGCCACTCACTGCCCCCCTCCCCTCTTTTGGAAGTTTGGTGAGGTGCAGCACCGGATGCCTCTTTCGGAAGAGGGCAATTGCGAAGTCTTTCAGAGAGGCATGATGACTCATACGGAGTGAGTTTCACTCTTGAGAGGGAATGTCACAAGCGCTGACTGACCCTTGACCTGAGGAAGTGGTTTCAAGGGATGTCGCAATCAGCGACTGACCTTTGACCTGAGGAAGAAGTTTCAAGGGATGTCGCAATCGATGACTGAGCATCACACAATCTGGAAATGACGTGTCGCGATTGATAACCTTAGAAGTGACCTTTGACAAGAACACACGTCCTCCCTCTCTGCTGGTCAGCGACAGACTGAAAGATCTTATCAGCGTGAAGTAGTTAAAGCGCCCTCTGGCGAATTTTGATGAAGTGCTGCCATCTATCGGCATTTTTTTTCCAAAAGAAATTAATGTTTCACTGGTCTGGAGCTGGATTCGATCTCGGGTCCAACTGATTAGAAGCCGCGCGTCTTACCGCTGTGCCAAAGCACCCGTGCTTTATAGGCAGTTAACTTCGAAGTGTACCTTATCAGTGGAAGTTAGATTATTTTTCAAAGTTCATTCGAATAGCGATGCAAGGGTGCGTTTTAAAACAGAATGCTACGGAGTGAATATAAAATTGCGTATTATAATACTATGATTTTTTAAAACAAATTGTGTTCAGTGGACAGGATTCGACCCTTTTAAGTGTTGTGTATCTAAAAACAAATGTATACACAAACTTTAAAAACACGAATGTAATAATTAGCTAAAATTGTATTCAGTGGATTTTTTTTTTTTTTTTAAATAAATCAATACGATTTTTATAATAATAACGAAATGATTTCGAATGTTTAAAAACAAATTGATTACAGATTTTAAATGAACACACAAATTGTGTTCCGTGGACACAAAAATGGTGTTACATGAATACGATTCAACCCTTTATGTGTTGTGTATCTAAAAACAAATGTATACACAAACTTTAAAAACATGAATGTAATACATAGCTGAAATTATGTTTTGTGAACAGGATTCGACCCTTTCAAGTGTTGTGTATCTATAATCAAATGTATACACAAACTTTAAAATAGCGCATTTAATTAAAATGAAGTGAACAAGATTTCACCACTCTAAGTGTGTGTGTATAGCAATGTGGATTTTTTTTTTTTTTTTTTAAATAAATCTAACTATCAATACGATTTTTATAATAATAACGAAATGATTTCAAATGTTTAAAAATATAATAGATTATGGATTTCCAGTGCACACACAAATTGTGTTCAGTGAACACAAAAATTGTATTCAGTGATATATAGCAATGTGGATTTTTTTTTTTTTTTTTAAATAAATCTAACTATCAATACGATTTTTATAATAATAACGAAATGATTTCGAATGTTTAAAAACAAATTGATTACGGATTTCCAATGAACACACAAATTGTGTTCAGTGAATACCATTCGACCATTTTAAGTGTTGTGTATCTAAAAACAAATGTATACACAAACTTTAAAAACATGAATGTAATACATAGCTGAAATTATGTTTTGTGAACAGGATTCGACCATTCTAAGTGTGTGTGTGTGATTTTTTAAAAATAAATCTAACTATCAATACGATTTTTATAATAATAACGAAATGATTTCAAATGTTTAAAAATATAATAGATTATGGATTTCCAATGAACACACAAAAATTGTGTTCAGTGGACACACAAATTGTGTTACATGAATAGCATTCAACCCTTTGTGTGTTGTGTATTTAAAAATTAATGTATTACTACATTGTACTTAGGCATTTTCAAAAATGGTGCGACAAGCTACTCACAATCTGAAAAGAAAGTTTCCACTAGAAAATACATCTTATTTCGAACTGTTACATATATACTAATATTTAATCACTAATATTTAATTAACTGCATTAAATAATACACATAATTAGTTAAAATTGCAATGAAGACCCAAAGATTGAGAATATATGTAAATAAAACACATCAGAGAAGTAGATATGAATTATGTTCGAAAATAAAACTATTCAAATTCTAGCCATTTCTAGAAACTCATCGAATGTTCCAGCTTATCGGAAATCATGTGCTTTTGACTTTTCGGAGGACGCTGTTTGTTTAGCACAAAGCAAAGGTCCCCTCGGAAAAGGGTATAAAATGCGGTCCTTATCGAGCTATGGTCAACTGCTCTTTTTTCAGCCAGTGCTTTGCTTTTGAATTAAATACGATAACGAGAATATTTACGATGTCTTCCTCCCGTGCATTTGAAGTAAGTAAAATTTTGATTTTCATTATTTTATGATTTATTATATATGACATTTTATGATTTATTATATATGACGATTAGCACTTGAATTTTATATTAATTATTTTTTTTTATGGATTTTCAGTTCGACTTCGGTATCCCAGTTGAGGAGATGGATTTAATTTGTGCAAACAATCCCACGACCAAAGACGATATAAATCAGGTGAGTTATTTTAATAATTTTTTTAATTGAAAAATGTATTTGTTTTAATTTTACGCATTTGTGAAAATACTGTTCAATACAGTTTGAAATTAAACACAACAATTGAATTAAATCTTGAAAAATATAAACATTTACGCTCCATCTGAGCGAAGCCACCGCTGACTTTATTAAAACATTTAATAGGACCCACACATATTTTTTAATGTTTCACATATTGAACCATTCAGTTTAATTGTACTTTGAAAAATATGAAGCTATTTCCATCGGAGTGGAATCATTTTTTTTTTTTTTTTTAGTGATAGATTTGTGTGGACTTCCAAAAATTATATCTTTCAACTATAATTTTTTTATATCAACATTTTAGTATGTGGTTTTAATAACACTTTTAAATTTAAATAAATAATGAGTTTAACACATAACTTAAAATAAAACTAAGAATGAAGCAACGTTTAAAGAAAAAACATTTTTAATAATACATAGATTTTTACAAAAGTAATATTCTACTAACTTGTATTTCACATATGGAACAGAGCAATCATCGCTGTATAATAGTCCTTTACGGTGAGACTTTTAAAAAATTCAGGTGAAACATTGTTTTCATTTGTTTCACAAAACTCTCGCGCAATTTCTTGAATGTTTATCATTAAAAGTTCGTGATCGACTAGTTCATAATCCACAAATTGCATATGAGTGGATAGCGTACAGCACTTGTGTTTCAAATCGGTACACCCGTGACTTTTACATGTTTCGCGTTGATATAATTTATACAACTCTACACATAAATTTTTATGTACACACTGCATTAAAGTGTGTTTTAATTCATAGGGTGGCAAAGTCGGTAGTGCTTCGACAGGTTTTTGATACTTCACAATACAATTGGGTAGGATATTTGTCAGTAACTGATCCAAAACACATTTAGTAACATCTTGACTAATTTACTGAAGAGTATGAAAATTATCCTGATTTAATAAGATTAATTTCTTTTTGAACTGTCCAGTGCAAGGTGGTAATTGTTGTAAATATAGATTGCTTTCACACACACAAACTAAGAGTTCGTTATTAATTGTGAAAGATGAATTTTCACTGTCCATATTTGAAATGCGTTTTAAAAATACACTCCACGTATTAGGCGTGAGTGTTACTCCATGAGGGGTAGGCACGATAACATCAGAAGCATTCATCCTGTAGACACGAAAGTGTACTTTCACATTTCCTCGAAAATGTTGCACGGTAACGTAAATGTTACAGCCCAAATGGTAACGGAACTTTTCAGATGAGGATAATTCTATCGAAACCGATCCATTTTGAGAAGTAGCATAGTTCAGAGCCGACGACACCAAATCACTTTGCGAATCTGTAGCAGGTATAGATGGAGTATGCATATGGCTCCAATCGATTTCAGGTATAGGCGAAAGCGCTGCAGGCGGGACATACATTGGAAACTCGCACTTGCGTTTCTGTACAGGCGTTTTAGGTAGAATTTTTCTAAATGTTAGACTTATTCTAGCTTCTGAGACTTCGGGTTCCGCAGCAATTCCGTGAGAATAGAATTTGTTGGTTGGTGATTGCATCGCATAAAGCGATCCGTGTTGGATTGGAATACTTAGAGGAGATTGTCCTTTTCTTTCGAAAATGATAGATCTTGTAGCACCGAAACTGAGAGTCGCTATAGGTGTTTTAGAGCATAGGGAGGATTCATTGTCCTTGTGTTGTCCTATTTTAGCATGTCCATCCACATAGTGGTTTGCTAACACAAAATTGTAGCTGTATCCCATATGTTCTTCCACACGTGATTTTATCTCCGATAAGAGAGGTGTCCATCCCTCAGAACTGTTTCCAGCGTCTCCAAATGTATATGCTTTTTGAGCTGGTTGGTATGGATGACCATGCACCACCCCTTGTGATTGTTGAAAGGGCAGACTTTTCAACTCTTGAAAAATTAAATCGGCTACATTTACTGAATAAAATTCGCGAACATATTCTACATTCAACTTCTCGCGTTTAAAAAAGATAGACATTTTTAAAAATAAGCAAGGACAACCTTCTAGGAGAACAAACGTTGAACGAATGAACTCTTATCTAAATAATATTCCTTATCGTAACATTTCTTATCGCATCATGTGATGTATCACATGATATTTCTTATCGTATCACATGACACATCATATCTGTAAATCACATGACACATCACATGATATTTCTTATCGCATCATGTCACATGATATTCCTTATCATATCACATGACACATCACATGATATTCCTTATCGTATCACGTGACATCTTGTTAGCGAATCACAAGGTTCCACGTATGGAATCACGTGACAAACCAGATAAGGTTTCCGCCCACTATACATGCTACGTGGAGCTCACTTTGACTCGAGACTTGCGCTAGGAAAGACGTGCTTTTAATTTGCTCCTCTCTATTAAAATATCGACAAACGAATTTACCACAATGATGGTTGTTTCAAAAGTGAGTTCAAAATGTTTTCGAATTAAAAATAAAGATACATTTTTAAAAATTCATATCACAATAAATTCTGTTATCATTCATAACACAAGAACTTTTAAAATGTACAACACAAAAATTAGCTTCATACACATTTCACTCTTTTACATGTTTTGCGTTTTTAATATTTAGGATATGACTGTTACACCTGCTGCATTGCCTGTGGCACCAACAGTTGTGGAAGCCAATGCAACACCCCTTATGAAAGCTGTGGCAGCACCGACCGTGGTGGGAAAGGCCGGACCTAGTGGTATTCATGTAAGTTATTTTATTTCATCTTTTGGAAGGGGAAAATCGGCTGTTTCTGGGAGTATAGGATTGTATCGTATTCTATTACAGAAACTGTTATTTCTCTTAGAGGAAGTGCAATTAATAATTTTAAGGAACAGCTGACTCGCGATTTTATAGCGTGTTTTTAGGAATTTTATAGAAAAAAAAAACTAATATGGACATTTTATCTATTTTATAGATATGTCCCACTTGCCACAAGAACTTCACTCTAAAGACTAGCTTGACACGACATATGAAGACACACACAGGGCTAAAACCCTTTGTCTGTGAAGTGTGCCAGACGGCTTTCAATCGAAAAAATGATTTGACACGACATGCTAAAATGCATGAAGCAAGTTTAGATTGTGGTGTGTGTGGTGAAGCGTTTTTGTCCCGAATGGACCTCCTTCGCCACACGAGGCGACACCACAATACTGTACAGCACAAGTGCGAACTGTGTGATGAAGCATTCACACGACGCGACGTGTTGTTACAGCATATTCGCCGTGCTCACCCTCACCCTTCCTCCAAGGGCGTGAAACGCAAGACGGCCGATGCTGACAAAATAGCAAAGAAACGAAGCACCCAAGCGATGAGAGCTCTTCGTCGCACACAGCGAGCTTTGGGCGTTTTCACGACCCACACTTTGGAGCCCACCGAGGAGAATCGACAGGATCTAACACTGGCGTTAGAAGAGATGCGTGTACCACTGATTGCCTTGTTGAGTGAAGAACTCTCGGTCAATCAGATTAAATGGTACCTGGTCCTCTACGCAAAGATGGTCCGACTGAATTCTGAGGGGGAGGAAGAGAGCACGACGGCCTACTTTCATAGTAGGTGTGGAATTGACCTGATTTCTCACACGATTGAGCAACATGTGAGTGAGGGGTACCTGAAGATTCAGAGTGCTTTCGAGGACTACCAACAGTTGGGGTCGGGGTGGTCTTTGGATCACGTCATGAAGATGGATGTTTGCGTGGGCAAGTACAGGCCTCTTCGCCCCGCAAGCTATCTGCCCCTGCCCCCCAAACTTGCGGCCAAAAAAGCACTCTTAAATATTGAAAACAGCGACCAGAAGTGTTTTGTGTGGTGCCTTCTCGCTCACAGACTCAATTTGCATTGGTCTGAAAAACCTTGGCGTATGACTCATTATTTGCCTAGGGAGCATGAGATAAACCTGGGGAATGTGGAGTGCCCGGTACCCGTGAGTAAGGTTAGTACCCTAGAGAAGCTGAACAACTGCCGGATTAATGTTTTCGGCTATGAGGATGAAGAAGTGTTTCCTCTGCACGTATCTGCAAGAGACGATGCAGACTGCATTAACCTTCTCCTCATAAGTCAGGATACCCAACAACATTACTGCCTGATCCGCAGTATGTCGAGACTTCTGGGGGATTTGACTCTACATCGTGCTGCTTCTCACGTATGCTATCGGTGTCTCCACCGCTTCTCCCGAGAAGATTTACTCGTGGCACACACTCCCTACTGCAAAGAGCACGCACCGCAACGTGTTGAGATGCCAAGCCTCGAGAAAAGTTGTTTAAAATTCTCCAATTTGGAGTATCAACACCCGGTCCCGTTCGTGATATATGCCGACTTTGAGTCGCTTTTGGTAGAAGTGCCCAGCGCACAGCCTAGCGATAGTCGGTCCTTTGTAGAAAAGGTAGCCCATCATGAGGCTTGCGGCTACGCATACGTCGTCGTGGGACCCCAAGGCGAATCACACAAGCCCGTGTATTGCTATCGGGGCCCTGACGCCGTAACCCATTTTCTGCAGAGGATGCTCTTGGAAAGAGACGAACTGGCCGTTCGTTTTAATAGCATAGCACCTATGCGTCTTACCAGGAGTGAAGCACTGGCCTTCAACAGTGCATCCCACTGCTATCTGTGTAAGAGGGCCTTTGCAAAGGACGGTGACCGGTACATTATGAAGGTTCGCGATCATTGTCACATTGTTGGAAACTATAGGGGTGCAGCACACTCGAATTGTAATCTTAGATACAAGTTACGCAAGAGTGTCCCTGTAGTGTTTCACAATTTGAAAAACTATGATTCGCACCTCTTAATGTCGGGGCTTGGAAAGCTGAAAGACCACAGCTTAGAGGTCATTCCACAAAATATGGAGAGATATATCTCCATCTCCCTGTATGAGGGAAAGGAGAGTGTGAGGCTGCAATTCATCGATAGCCTTCAATTCATGAATGCTTCCTTGGAGAAGTTAGTGGCCAATTTACCAGCTGATAAATTCAAGATCTTGAAGGCAAACATCCCCATCCATTTTGAGCTGCTGCTTCGCAAGGGAGTATACCCTTACGAGTACATGAATTCGTTGGCGAAATTCGATGAGCAGGTATTACCTCCACTCTCGGCTTTTTATAGCACTCTGACGGATGAGACCCCCACCGCTGACGATTATGCTCATGCTCAGAATGTATGGAGAACATTCAACTTGAAAACATTAGGGGAGTACCACGACCTCTACGTTAAAAGTGATGTTCTTCTGTTGGCCGACGTATTTCAGCAGTTTCGACACCTGTGCAGGGAGTACTATGGGTTGGATTGTGTCCACCTGATGACAGCACCCGGCTTGGCATGGCAGGCTGCTCTCAAGATGTGCAAGCAGCCCCTCGATCTAATGACAGAGATTGACCAGCATCTCTTCATTGAGCGTGGTATCAGGGGTGGCGTGTCTGTCATTACGAAGCGTTTGGCACATGCAAATAATCCTTACATGGCGAAGTATGACCCTGCACAGCCCACCCAGTATATTATGTATCTGGATGCTAACAACTTGTACGGGTGGGCTATGTCTCAGCCCCTTCCATATGGAAAGTTTGAGTGGGTGTCACCCACGATTGCGACAGAGGATTGGATCCTGTCTTGCCCCGACCATGCATCGGTTGGCTACATTTTGGAGGTCGACTTGGAGTACCCGCCAGAACTTCACGATCTCCATAATGATTACCCTGTTGCGCCAGAAAGAATGTTGATTCGAGAGGAAGATGTCTCGCCGTATACGGTAAAGATCATGGAGGAGCTTGGAGTTCCCCAGTTCCAAGAGCAAGAAAAACTTGTCCCAAATCTCTGCAACAAGAAAAATTATGTGGTACATTATAGATGCTTGAAAATGTACCTGGAACTGGGGCTGCACGTAACATCTGTGCACAAAGTCCTTCGCTTCCATCAGCGGCCCTGGTTGAGATCGTACATCGATTTCAACACCGAGCAGAGGAAGAGGTCTCAATCGGGGTTTGAGAAGGACTTCTTCAAGCTCATGAACAACGCCGTATACGGAAAATCAATGGAAAATCTGCGTAACAGAGTTAATGTAGATTTGGTCACCGACACGCGGCGGGGTGAAAAGCTCGTGGCGGCGCCTACATTCAAGCGCTTCAAAATTTTTGATGAAGACTTGGTTGGGGTTGAGCGGGTGAAGAACTGCATTGTCTTTAATAGACCGATTTACGTTGGATTCACCATTCTGGAGCTGAGCAAACTCCATATGTACACATTTCATTATGGCTACATGAAAAAGTACTATGGAGCAAAGGCTGTGTTACTATTCACTGACACTGATTCTTTAACCTATGAGGTACAGTGTCGTGATTTTTATCAGAACATGCAGAAAAACAGCCATCTCTTTGACACCTCTGATTTCCCCGTGAACCATCCGGCATTCAGTGGTGTTAATAAAAAGAAGATTGGTTGTTTCAAGGATGAACTGAACGCGCAGCCGGGACTTGAGTTCGTGGGGCTCAGGTCTAAAATGTACTCACTACTGGCAGTTAGTGGTACAAAAAAGACAGCAAAGGGGGTCTCCCGATCAGTTATCAGTAAGCAACTGAGACATGAAATGTATAAAAGTTGTCTTACTGATAAAAAAGTTGCACGTCACGTTCAGTATCGCATCGGGAGTGAGTGTCACAAATTATACACTCTAAAACAGTGTAAGGTGTCACTCTCTCCATACGATGATAAACGCTACATAATGGACGATGGCGTGCATACTTATGCTTACGGCCACCACAAAATTAAAAGAGAAGAGCAAAGAAAGAAAGATGAAGACCAAGTAGTTATAAATTGGGGGTTCCAGTCCAAAGAGGGGAGGCGGCTCAGTGCGGCTCAGGAGGAGAGGCCCTCTTTGGGAGGATGCCTCTTTGGAGCCGCCTCCCCTCTTTGGAGTGTCTTCCCTCTTTTGAGAGGAAGCTCCTCTCAGAGGGTCTTGAGACCCCCAGGAGGGAGGTTGCCACTCACTGCCCCCCTCCCCTCTTTTGGAAGTTTGGTGAGGTGCAGCACCGGATGCCTCTTTCGGAAGAGGGCAATTGCGAAGTCTTTCAGAGAGGCATGATGACTCATACGGAGTGAGTTTCACTCTTGAGAGGGAATGTCACAAGCGCTGACTGACCCTTGACCTGAGGAAGTGGTTTCAAGGGATGTCGCAATCAGCGACTGACCTTTGACCTGAGGAAGAAGTTTCAAGGGATGTCGCAATCGATGACTGAGCATCACACAATCTGGAAATGACGTGTCGCGATTGATAACCTTAGAAGTGACCTTTGACAAGAACACACGTCCTCCCTCTCTGCTGGTCAGCGACAGACTGAAAGATCTTATCAGCGTGAAGTAGTTAAAGCGCCCTCTGGCGAATTTTGATGAAGTGCTGCCATCTATCGGCATTTTTTTTCCAAAAGAAATTAATGTTTCACTGGTCTGGAGCTGGATTCGATCTCGGGTCCAACTGATTAGAAGCCGCGCGTCTTACCGCTGTGCCAAAGCACCCGTGCTTTATAGGCAGTTAACTTCGAAGTGTACCTTATCAGTGGAAGTTAGATTATTTTTCAAAGTTCATTCGAATAGCGATGCAAGGGTGCGTTTTAAAACAGAATGCTACGGAGTGAATATAAAATTGCGTATTATAATACTATGATTTTTTAAAACAAATTGTGTTCAGTGGACAGGATTCGACCCTTTTAAGTGTTGTGTATCTAAAAACAAATGTATACACAAACTTTAAAAACACGAATGTAATAATTAGCTAAAATTGTATTCAGTGGATTTTTTTTTTTTTTTTAAATAAATCAATACGATTTTTATAATAATAACGAAATGATTTCGAATGTTTAAAAACAAATTGATTACAGATTTTAAATGAACACACAAATTGTGTTCCGTGGACACAAAAATGGTGTTACATGAATACGATTCAACCCTTTATGTGTTGTGTATCTAAAAACAAATGTATACACAAACTTTAAAAACATGAATGTAATACATAGCTGAAATTATGTTTTGTGAACAGGATTCGACCCTTTCAAGTGTTGTGTATCTATAATCAAATGTATACACAAACTTTAAAATAGCGCATTTAATTAAAATGAAGTGAACAAGATTTCACCACTCTAAGTGTGTGTGTATAGCAATGTGGATTTTTTTTTTTTTTTTTTAAAATAAATCTAACTATCAATACGATTTTTATAATAATAACGAAATGATTTCAAATGTTTAAAAATATAATAGATTATGGATTTCCAGTGCACACACAAATTGTGTTCAGTGAACACAAAAATTGTATTCAGTGATATATAGCAATGTGGATTTTTTTTTTTTTTTTTAAATAAATCTAACTATCAATACGATTTTTATAATAATAACGAAATGATTTCGAATGTTTAAAAACAAATTGATTACGGATTTCCAATGAACACACAAATTGTGTTCAGTGAATACCATTCGACCATTTTAAGTGTTGTGTATCTAAAAACAAATGTATACACAAACTTTAAAAACATGAATGTAATACATAGCTGAAATTATGTTTTGTGAACAGGATTCGACCATTCTAAGTGTGTGTGTGTGATTTTTTAAAAATAAATCTAACTATCAATACGATTTTTATAATAATAACGAAATGATTTCAAATGTTTAAAAATATAATAGATTATGGATTTCCAATGAACACACAAAAATTGTGTTCAGTGGACACACAAATTGTGTTACATGAATAGCATTCAACCCTTTGTGTGTTGTGTATTTAAAAATTAATGTATTACTACATTGTACTTAGGCATTTTCAAAAATGGTGCGACAAGCTACTCACAATCTGAAAAGAAAGTTTCCACTAGAAAATACATCTTATTTCGAACTGTTACATATATACTAATATTTAATCACTAATATTTAATTAACTGCATTAAATAATACACATAATTAGTTAAAATTGCAATGAAGACCCAAAGATTGAGAATATATGTAAATAAAACACATCAGAGAAGTAGATATGAATTATGTTCGAAAATAAAACTATTCAAATTCTAGCCATTTCTAGAAACTCATCGAATGTTCCAGCTTATCGGAAATCATGTGCTTTTGACTTTTCGGAGGACGCTGTTTGTTTAGCACAAAGCAAAGGTCCCCTCGGAAAAGGGTATAAAATGCGGTCCTTATCGAGCTATGGTCAACTGCTCTTTTTTCAGCCAGTGCTTTGCTTTTGAATTAAATACGATAACGAGAATATTTACGATGTCTTCCTCCCGTGCATTTGAAGTAAGTAAAATTTTGATTTTCATTATTTTATGATTTATTATATATGACATTTTATGATTTATTATATATGACGATTAGCACTTGAATTTTATATTAATTATTTTTTTTTATGGATTTTCAGTTCGACTTCGGTATCCCAGTTGAGGAGATGGATTTAATTTGTGCAAACAATCCCACGACCAAAGACGATATAAATCAGGTGAGTTATTTTAATAATTTTTTTAATTGAAAAATGTATTTGTTTTAATTTTACGCATTTGTGAAAATACTGTTCAATACAGTTTGAAATTAAACACAACAATTGAATTAAATCTTGAAAAATATAAACATTTACGCTCCATCTGAGCGAAGCCACCGCTGACTTTATTAAAACATTTAATAGGACCCACACATATTTTTTAATGTTTCACATATTGAACCATTCAGTTTAATTGTACTTTGAAAAATATGAAGCTATTTCCATCGGAGTGGAATCATTTTTTTTTTTTTTTTTAGTGATAGATTTGTGTGGACTTCCAAAAATTATATCTTTCAACTATAATTTTTTTATATCAACATTTTAGTATGTGGTTTTAATAACACTTTTAAATTTAAATAAATAATGAGTTTAACACATAACTTAAA
>CATNUR010000255.1:2500-166440 GCA_951213105.1 Amaurobius ferox
TATATATATATATATATATATATATATATATATATATATAATTGATATCGGAATATATTGATATATATATATATATATATATATATATATATATATATATATATATATATATATATATATATATATATTTATATATATATATATTGACAAGTCAGGAAGTCTTCATAATTGCAAACTATAAATTGTTATTTTTTCCTTGAAGGAGATAGATGCAAGTTCCAAATAAAGGTTTAAACTTAGTTTTATTTAGCACTAGCAGCATACCCGTTCTTCGTACGGAGTATATAATATAAGAAACTTGAAATTCATAATCATGCCCAAATTCTTATAGTATACTAAATGACATGTTTAATCAAAATATTCTGTTAAAATATTTAATATAATGCTCCTAAAAAGAAGTTTAAGAATCTCTGTTCTCGCTATATAAAATTATCTTCATGGACATATCTGAAGAATAAAACATCTTGGACCCCTTATGTAAGCAAATATAAAAAAAAATATGGAATTGAATCAATATATGCAAAATAAAAGCGTTAAAATTGTATGGGACCCGTACTAATTATATACGCGAATATTAGAAATATAACCTGTATTAGTAGATTACATGTATAAATTGAAAATACCAATAAACCCGTAGTCTTTAAATCTGAAGACAGTCATTTATTCCAATATATGTCAAAATTAAAGTGCTAAAATTATATGGGAAGATATACACGTACTACTTATAATGTCCGATTATTAGTAGAAGATTACCCGTTTTGCAATATGAGTCTCAAATGTTTTTTGGTAAAATACAACAGACGACGTAATAAATTGAATATATAATTAATCCCCTTAATCTTCATACCAGAAGACTGTACTTTATTCCAATATATATGCCAATATATGTCAAAATATATGCCAATATACCTGTACTACTTATATTCTCGTAGGTTAGAAGATATACCCGTGCATTCCTAGAAGATTACTCGTACAACGTAGAATATGCGTGTGTCAGCAATTTTTGCCGCAATAAAACAATGGCGTAATAACTTAAAAATATCAATAATCCCTGAATCAATAATTCCGGAAAATATCAATAATAATAATGTTTAAACCTGAAGAGTATAATTGATATTATCCAGTCCAAAATGAAATGGCAATGAAATTTATTTTATATACAAATCTTCATTATTGAAATCGGAAAGGATTTAATAAAAATCGTCTGCCGCATAAACACATTGGATTTAAATCCGTTGCTAAACGACATGATATCATTTGCTTCAAATAAATTGGTAGAAAAAATATCGTCTAAATAGTTATATTTCTATGAAACATTTGGCGACAGTTTCGTCAAATTAGCGACATTTTAAAAAATCGCCAAATTTATCGCCAAGTGGGACTGTAGAACTGACAGTTCCACTTTGCGACAAATTGACGAAATATCATCACAATACTATCCCCTAACAAAAAACAATTAATATCATTTATGTAGCGTAATTTTATCAATTTCAAGATATTTTTATAGATTTGAAAACATTTTTATCAATTTGGTGACATTTTAAAAATTCGCTAAATGTATTACTAAGTAGGATGGTTGGTCTGACAGATAAATGCTAACCAAACATCATTTCAGTACTCTCTTCTAACAAAAAAAAAAAAAAAAATTCATTGATATGTAGAAGACCCAAGCCACACGACCAACCCGAAGGTTTATGGCAGCTGTTTGTGTTTCGTTTATATCAATTTGGCGACATTTCCGTCAATTTGGCAAAGTTTAAGAAAAGTTGTCAAATTAGCGATATCCCTCCAAATTCGTAGCTTTGAATTTGCAGATCTGAATGAAACATTCTTATCCCGTTTCAATATACTAAATGAAAACACTACAATTGTATTAGAAGATATACCCGCTCTACTCTTTTTCTGTTTCAACAATCGGCTATATGAATTTATTGGCTAAACACAATATATGAGTTTAGTAGCTAAATACGATATAAGCTTGAAAACTCTTTGCCAAAATAAATGAAACTGATGTACGCAGTCAGCAATTAATATAATTAAAAGAAAAATCAAACCGTCCATTCATAAGATATACTTTTATATCCATTTATCCATTTATTTATTATTTAAATCGAAAAAAAAAATAATAAAAACATTAACAAACACATTTAATTTAATTGCGATGCCGAGCAACATGATATATCCTCCTAAAATGTTAAAATATATTAACCACTAACAGCACACCCGTTATTCGTACGGAGTGTATAATTTAAAGAAACTTAAAGTTCGCAATCATGTGCAAATTCTGTTAAAATATTAAATTTATTGCTCCTAAAGAGAAGTTTAAGAATATATGTTCTCACTATGCAAAATTATCTTCACGATCAGATCTGAAGAATAAAACATCCTGCCCCTTTTTGTAAGCAAATTTACAGAAGAAAAAATAGGAATTGAATGAATATATGCAACCCCGTACTAATTATATTGTCGCAGATCAGAAAATATGCCAATGTGTTAGTAGAAGATTACCCGTATTACAATATGCGTCTCAAAAATATTTGCCAAAATAAAAGAGATGACGTAATAAATTGAAAACATCAATAATATCCGTACTCTTTATACCAGAAGGTCGTAATTGATTCCAATATATGCCAATATATATCAAAACATATGTCAATATACCTGTACTACTTATATTCTCGTAGATTAAAAGATATACACGTGTATTTGTAGAAGATTCGTACAACATACAATATATGAGTTTAAACAATTTTTGTCATAATAAAATAATTGCATAATAACTTGAAAATATCAATAATCCTTGAATCAATAATCCCAGAAAATATAAATAATAATAATTTTTAAACCTGAAGACCGTAATTGATATTATCCAGTCAAAAATGCTATAAGAAAAATCAAATCGTTCTTTTCTAAAATATATTTTTATATCCATTTATTTATTATTCAAATCGAAAAAATAATTATTAAAATTAACAGGCAGATTTAATTTAATTGCGTTTCTGAGTAACATGATATAAGATAGAATCTTATAACATGTTAAATATGTCATGTCTTATAACATAAACTGCGAAATTAAATAACGATTTTGATTTCTCTATACTTCTCATTGTTCCGTAAAAGCGTGTTTTAAATAAACCATGAACCATGGAGATAGATTTCCCCTTTAAATCACGTTTCAAACAATTCATGTTTTCAGAAAGTGACTAATTAACGCAAAAAATCTCCCATCAAACTCAGAGATTAAATTTTAATTCACTTTCAAACGATTTTCAAGCTTTTCGTTTAGATAAACCACGGAGTTAGGGAGTAGACCTCCTAGGAAAAAGTTCCATTTTTCATTAATATCTCGACAACCCCAGGTCTTAGAAACTCGAAACTTGGACAAAATTTATGGGGGATATTTCAAGGCTATTCACCAAATTTCATTAAATTCGGTTCAGCCGTTTTTCCATGATGATGAGACAAACGAAAATTTCGTTTTTTACTAATATCTCAAGAACCACTGGTCGTAGAAACTCAAAACACGGATATAATTTTAAGTGGGGCTATTTCTGGGCTACCCACAAAATTTCATCAAATTCGGTTCAGCCGTTCTCCCGTAATGGTGTGACAAACAGACAGACAGACAGATTTTCATTTTTATTTATATAGATTTTGCTAAAAGAAATCTCATCTTGCTAATATATGTTCTAACATTAAGCAACAGGTTTCCGGTTTTCCCTAATTGAAATTTTGTACCAAATGTCGTTCGAATCGCTTCATTCGTTCGTGAGATATCATCTCCACAGATTTACTGACACACTCACGCGCTCACACATGCACACTCACGCACACATCAAACACATGCATGACTTTAAAAACGTCTGATTCGTGGTCAAGGTTGCTTGAAACATGCTCTCCCGACAAAAACCGGAATTCAAATTTTCGCCTATATATATGAAAGAAAAATCAATCCATTGTCTTAGAGCAGTGTTCTTCAACCTGTGTTCCGCGGAATCCTAGGGTTCCACTCAAACGCTTTAGGGGTTCCGCGAGTCGATACTACAATTCGAATGTTCGACATATGTAAGTATAATACAAATACTTTATACGGAATATTTATCTTCTTGTTTGAATTAATGCAAATTTATATCTTATATAAAGTTTTTATAACAAAGGCAGGGGCGCACCTTGTTTATAACATGTAATACGTAAAATGACACATCCCCCTAAAATCAAATCTGGGTGTGCTACTGAACGAAGGGTTCCATAAAAAAAATATCTCAAGATAGGGTTCCGCGGGATGACAAAGGTTGAAGAACACTGCTTTAGAGCTATAACTTTAACAAATTATTGAGTTATGACTTGAACGTAAATGCGAGTAAATGCAACTGCACAGAAGAGGAGAAATATCGCGTGTCTCGCTCCAAAATAACCTTGAGAAGGAAAGTCTCTCCGCGCGTCACGTGATACATTTGGCGATCGCTTCGAAAGCCAGCCAATATCCGCGTGTAATGTGAGCGGAGGGGGCTGGCTTCGTATACACTCTGGCCGATCGCGTCTATATGTCTGTCTGTGCAATCCATGTATCGACTCTAACTCAAGAACTAAAGAATAGAATTTCATAAAATTGGGTAGGTAAGTCACTTGGGTGTGACTCTGGTGCTGATTCGTTTTGGGTACGATTCGGAAAAAAATAGAACCCGCCTTTTCTTACGAAATGGCCCTCAAAAATCTCATGTATCCACTCTAGCTGAAATACTAATTGACAAAATTTCACAAAATTGGATAGATAGTTACGTGTGGGATACTCTGGTGCTGATTAGATTTTGGTACGTTTCGGAAACGAACAACCTGCCTTTTTTTACGAAATGGCCCGCAATAATCGCAAAAATATATAAAAAAAAAACTGCGTATGTTCAAATGTATCCATCAAATGCTTGTTTTGTACGTAATTTTTGACGAGGAAAAGACCCACTACTCTAGGACTAACCGTTCTCGAGATAATTGAGATTTTTCACATTTTTGTAACGCCGACCGTCCAATCGGTTACCTTACACCTTTCTGGTAGGTCGGACGGTCTGGGTTTCAACATCATTTCAACATTTTTGTAACGTCCAATCTATATAAATAAAAATGAAAATCTGTCTGTCTGTCTGTCTGTCTGTTTGTCCCATCATCACGGGCGAACGGCTGAACCGAATTTGATGAAATTTTGTGGGTAGCCTAGAAATAGCCCCACTTAAAATTTAGTCCGTGTTTTGAGTTTTTACGACCAGTGGTTCTCGAGATATTAGTAAAAAACGAAATTTTCGTTTGTCTTATCATCACGGGAAAACGGCTGAACCGAATTTAATGAAATTTTGTGGATAGCCTTGAAATAGCCCCCCATAAATTTTGTCCAAGTTTCGAGTTTCTAAGACTAGGGGTTGTCGAGATATTAATGAAAAACGGAACTTTTTCTTAGGAGATCTACTCTCCAACTCCGTGGTTTATCCAAACGGAAAGGATGAAAATCGTTTGTTTAAAACGCCAAAATGAAATAAAACTTTATTTCCGAGTTTGGTGCAGGATTTTTGCATTAATTAGTCACTTTAGGAAAGCATGAATTGTTTGAAACATGAATTTAAATGGAAAAATCTACCTCCATGGTTCATCTTTCACAAATTTTTACTCAACGATGAAAAGTATAAAGAAATCAAAATGGCTATTTAATTTCGGATTTTATGAGGACGATTCTATCTTATATCATGTTGTTCGGCAATGGAATGAAATTAAATGTGTTGGTAATATTTATTATTATTTTTTCTATTTGTATAATAAATAAATGGATGTAAAAATATATTTTATAAATGAACGGTTTGATTGTTATTTTAATTATATATATTGCGGACTGCGTACATCACTTTCATTTATTTAAGCAAAGAGGTTTCAAGCTCATATATTGTGTTTAGCTAATAAACTCATATATTGTGTTTAGCTAATAAACTCATATATATATATTGTGTTTACCCAATAAATTCATATAGCCGACTGTTGAAGCAGAAAAAGAGTAGAACGGGTGTATGTATCTTCTAATACAATTTTAGTGTTTTCATTTAGTATATACAAACGGGATCAGGATATTTTATTCTTCAGATCTGCAAATTCAGAGCTACGAATTTAGTGGAATATCTCTAAATAACTTGGTAACTTTTCTTAAACTTTATCAAATTAGTGGAAATGTCTCTAAATTGATAAAAATGGCCCAAATCAATGAAATGAAATTTGTTTTTTTAGAATAGAGTACTGAAATGATGTTTCTGTAGCATTTGTCGGTCAGTCCATCTATCCTACTTAGTAACACATTTAAGGAATTTTTTTAATATCACCAAATTGGTAAAAATATTTTTAAATCCATAAAAATATCATGAAATTGATAAAATCGCGCTTAATAAATGAAATTAATTGTGTTTTGTTAGGGGATAGTATTGTGATGATGTTTCGTCAATTTGTCGCAAAATGGGACTATCAGTTCTACAGTCCAACTTGACGATAAATTTGGCGATTTTTTGAGTTATCGCTAAATTGACGAAAATGTCGCCAAACCTGCCATGGAGATTGCATTATTCAGATGATATGATTTCTATCAATTTATTTGAAGCAAATGATATCATGTCGCTTAGCAACGGACCCAATATGTTATGCGGCATACGATTTTTATTAAATCTTTTCCGATTTGAATAATAAAAATATGTATATAAAATAAATTTCATTGACATTGCATTTTTGACTGGATAATATCATTTACGGTCTTCATATTTAAACATCATTATTATTGGTATTTTCGGGGACTGTTGATTCAGGGATTATTGATATTTTCAAATTATTATGGAATTGTTTTATTATGACTAAAATTGTTGAAACTCATATATAGTACGTTGTACGAGTAATCTTCTACAAATGCATGGGTATATCTTCTAATCTACGAGAATATAAGTAGTACAGGTATATTGGCATATATATATATTTTGATATATATTGGCATGTATTGGAATCAATTACGACCTTCTGGTATTAAGATTACGGAGATTTTTGATACTTTCAATTTATTACGTCATCTTTTTTAATTTGGCAAATATTGAGACTCATATTGCAATACGGGTAAGCTTCACACACAGACATATTTTCTAATCTGCGACAATATAAGTAGTACGGGGTTGCATATATTGATTCAATTCCTTTTTTTTTTGTAAATTTACTTACAAAAGGGGCCAGGATGTTTTATTCTTCAGATCTGCCCGTGAATATAATTTTGCATTGTGAGAACAGATATTCTTAAACTTCTCTTTATGAGCAATAAATTTAATATTTTAACAGAATTTGCAGATGATTGCGAATTATAAATTTCTTTATATTATATACTTCGTACGAAGAACGGGTATGCTGCTAGTTACCAAATAAAAACAAAAATTGAATTAAAAATGAAAATTAAGTGTTATGTCGTGCCATTAAGCCCAGTTTAATGAATAATTAAAGAAATAAAGAGAAAATGAATTTGAGTTTGCAGGGAAGGTCATGTGCTGCCCACATCCGATTTTTTTAATGTGGAGAAATACACATTTTACAAGACATTTTTTGAAAAGACGGTATTGTAGATCCAAATGATTATAATTATAGCGTAATATAATCATTTGGATCTACCCTTGCAATAATACCCTTGCAATTAAAGGGGAAGAACTTGCACCCCTTTGGAAGAACTTGCACCCGATGGGAAGTACAAAAACAAAATTGTATCATGGTTATTTTTCACAACAATGATTGAAATTATTAAGTCTCGTGCTCATTGAGCCATAAAGAGAAATAAAAAGCCCTTTCGAGCATGATTCTGTTCAATTTTGTCCTCTATTGCCATGTTACGTTTGTAACATGGAAATAATAATGTAACATAAACTAGAAAGATCAATCATGCTTAAAGCATTGATTATGAAACACTTTCCAACTTCAATGCAATTTTATTTAAGCAAGTCTAAAATGCGATACATTCCTCGGTAATATTTTAAAACTTATCACAATACTACATTAATTTATTATATTTGAAAACTTAAACCTTCATCGAAAAAAATGAACTTCATTCAAATGACGGCATTGAAATATAAAGTGCCTGGTTTAAACATCTCTAAAATGCGATACATTGCTTGGTAATATTTTTAAAACTATCATAATACTACGATAATTTATTATATTTGAAAACTTCATCGAAAACAACTGAAATGCATTCAAATGACGTCATAGAAAAAATAACACGCCTGGATCTCTCTATAAAAGTAGCATTTCATTCATAACATTTTCCCATTCATTTCATTCATCACAATACTATAATTTATTTTATTTAAAAATTAAGACCATGGAGCTACAAGTAATTAAACTCTATGCTGAAAACTTCATCGAAAAAAATCGTCTTTCTCTTTGTAAAATCAATGAATATTTGATTCATATCAGCTATGCAGACTCCATGAAATAAATGACTTTGTGTTAAAGAAATACAGCAATTCTAATACAACTCATTCTACATATTTTGCTGTTTACATTTTACATAAGTGAAAAATAGGCTTCGTTGCAGAAATAATCCAATTTGGATGAGCATTTAAACTCAAATATATTGTCATTGCGTTGTTTCAGTATGTAGATGCACAGAATTTAAGCAAAAATAAAGTGGTTTGAGGACGAATATGAATTAAATATGAATGAAAAAGAAATATGAATTAAAATATGAATTAAAAAGAACTTAAAAAATCACGATTTTGAGACAAGATGGATGCCATATATCATTTTGAAGTGGGTCACGTGATCGCTTCATATAAGAGGTGTCATTATTATTTTAATTTTTATTTAAAAACCTACTGAATATATTTCGCTGAATTTTTTTCCCTATATTTTTTGGAACAATTTGAATATTACCTAAAATTTTTGAAGCAATTTGTGAATTTTAAATCCGCTTAAAAAACGTTTGAAAAATTAGGTCCCATAGGGCTCAATGTATTTCATTTTTTCAACCCGGGTTCAATCCAAAACTAATGGGGTAATATTATTCATTTATATTCTCATAGGTACTACAGACCGTCTGAACAGCATACTAAAATTTCATTTTCATTAAGTCATTTCTACGGCAGTTATCGTGCTAACGGACAGACAAGCAGAATGAACAACGTCATAAACACTTTTCAACTTTGTTGTAAAGTGTTAAAAAATAATAATACATGTTACGCTAATTTTAAAATGAAAAGTTTTCGTTCAAATTAAATAAAAACATCTGATGTGGACAGCCCATGACTTACCTATTCTCGTTCTCTTTATTTCTTCAATAAGTCATTAAAGTGAGTTGAATGGCACACATTAACAGCCATCATTACTTTAACTGACACTGAATTGGCACTTTTAATTCAATTTTCGTTTTCCTTGGGTAACTGAACTTTTTTTCAAAAGTAGCGTAGCTAAAATGGGAAAAAGTTAAAATATCTCGATAACGGCTACTCCTGAAGTAATAGAGTTGGCCTTATTCTTTTCGGCCACAAAAATGACGTATAAAATAAGCCTTTAATCGAAATATTTTAGCATACGTAGTCTTTCCTTTTTAGATTAAACGATTTTTGCAGGCCATTTTGCAAAAAAGTGGCATGGTTTTTTTTTTCCGAATTGTACCCAAATCTAATCAGGGTAACCCACAAGTGACCTATCTATTCAATTTTGTAACATTGGATCTATTAGTTTTTCAACTAGATTAAATACAAGCCATTTTTGTGGGCCATTTCGAAAAAAAAAATACAGGTTCCTTTTTTCCAAATTTAACCATGATCTCATCAGCACCAGGTTAACCTACAAGTGCCACAATTTATCTACCAATTCATCTACAAGTGCCAATTTATCTACCAGGTTACCCACAAATACCAAATTTATCTACCAAATTTTGTGAAATTGGGTCTATTACTTTTTCATCTGAGTGGATAGAGGCCATTTTCGAGGGCCATTTCGCAAAAAATGGCAGGTTCTTTTATCCCGAATCGTACCAAAATCTAATCGGCACCAAGGCACACACAAGTAACTTATCCAATTTTATGCAATTTGATACATTAGTTTTTGAGTTAGAGTGGATACATACATTGCACACACACACACACACACACACACGTCATGCTAAAATTAGTTTTTTCGTATTTTAGAGGTCCCAAAACGTGTCGATCCGTCGAAATCTCGAGTTGAGATTTTCGGCATGATTCCAATACTTTTCCTATATATTATCATGTATTGCAGGGAAAGTAAAAATATATATCTTATTCTCGATTCTTTGATATTATATCAAAGCCGAATATAAAGTTTCGTGAAAATCCATTTATATGAGTGGCCGTCATCGTGTAATACAAGAAATCGACCTCATACATACATACATACATACAGACAGACGGGCATCACTCCAAACATAGTCAAAACGTCTTAAGGAAGCCTTGAAACAAATATTGGCATTTCAATCTCAAATCTTTTCGTAAAAACAATACTTTCTCTATGAGATATGAAAAGTTTCAAAGGCGATTTGAGTTCTAAAAGGCACATCTCGTGGATTTCAATAATATGTCAAGGTCAAGACGGCCCATTTTCGATAAAAATCTCAGTTGCTGTATGTGTTTTGCACTATAATTTTTATATTTAGATCTTTAGGTTATTTAAAATAATTCCACATTTTGTACCTCTTAAAAATTCGATCCCTTTTACGCAACTCAGCAAGATACTCGCGATATGTATTCAGTCCCTCGTTTTAATAATCGTCCATTTCTAACATATTTGAAAGAGCAATTCGTAAAAACAATACTTTCTCTATGAGATATGAAAAGTTTCAAAGGCGATTTGAGTTCTAAAAGGCACATCTCGTGGATTTCAATAATATGTCAAGGTCAAGACGGCCCATTTTCGATAAAAATCTCAGTTGCTGTATGTGTTTTGCACTATAATTTTTATATTTAGATCTTTAGGTTATTTAAAATAATTCCACATTTTGTACCTCTTAAAAATTCGATCCCTTTTACGCAACTCAGCAAGATACTCGCGATATGTATTCAGTCCCTCGTTTTAATAATCGTCCATTTCTAACATATTTGAAAGAGCAATAAGATGTTAATCACGCAGAAGAAAATATGCGTAAGAACTTTTCAATAACATTAATATTCCTCTCTTTTCTATCTAAATTAAATTCTTTTCTCATTTGTTCGAACCCCACCGTATCGAACGAACTGCTTTCCGTGTGGATTTTTTTTTTCTTATATATTGGCCTTTTTTCAATAGGATTGGACGAAACATTAATTTCCCCTCGGGGGGAGGAGCGACAAAACGGTTTTATGCCCGAGCAAGATCGTATTGGTAGTCATTTAATTAAATTGTAAAATCTTTACGGCGATACATTTCGAAAGATTTTAAATTCTAACTATTATTAGAACCTGTTCAATCGATCATGGTTTGACAGATCTTTCGCGTGAGCGGTGAAAAGTACAATGCCTAGAATACCAGTGCCAGGTATTCCAGTCACTATAGTAAAAAGTATCCCATCAACCGAGTTCAATGTTCGAAACATTTAGGGGAGCAGGCATTTCGACTTTGTGCTAAATAGTGTTTGCCCACATCCTCAGGGGGGTGTCAGTCCGCGTAATGAAGTCGCACCTCGAGGTACGTAACACGCGACTCAAGTAAATACGTTATATATCAATGAACCTCGAAATTTGCAAAAATGCAAATTCCGAGAACTACTTAGTAGCGCGTATGAACACGTTTGCGAGCGGCGTCTTTGACAGCCTTGTCGCGATATTAGTCAATGCAGTTTCTCTCGATATCTTGCTGGTTGGCTTACTCACGCATGAGTCAATGCGTTGTTTATGGACCCTTCCATGCAATCGAAACGAAGACATGTTTGGCCACTTACAGTCAAGATGACAACTTAGGCGATTCCACATCGGGCGGGGTAGAATGACTACAACCCTCCACCCGGCTGTCTCTTTACAGTAGCATATTTGTTATTTGAAAAGTGAATATTATTTCTTTATTTATTATTTCTTTTGTGTATTTTTCATACTTTTATAATTTATATCAGAGTCAATACATGATGCTACTCTTATAAAATAGCAGTCAATAATATACATACATATAATAATTACAGTTTCTTATGAAGTTACATTTACAAATTCGACTCGTGTCAAATTCAAGTGACGTCAAGACTTACGAAACGCACTATTTACGTGACTCGGAGTGTTGCTGTATTTAAATGCTGCCGGAGTCGACATAGTAAACTTTTTAGTACATTATTCAAATATTCGTTAAAATAATTGAATCTATTGATACGACTTTTAGGATGATTTGAGGGGTCAAATGTAAAAAACGATCGAAGTGTTTGAAAAGCTCGAAATTTAGATGATTATTATTTTTTACCATATACATCAGACACTTTGGATAAACGTATAAAATTTTCAGACCCGCTAACCTATGCATTGGATTGGAGGAAATTTTTCTATGAAAAGGTAAAATATTAATAGGTAAGTCCTATGTAGCACATCTTTATAAATAATAATATATTTTGATACCGATCAATTAGAGTAAAAGTTTCATCTGAATGAGAAGATATCACTAACTATTAAACTACGGATTAACATACTAAACTACAGAATTTTCCATTTTTTCTTTCCCTACAATACAGGGTAATGTAAAGAAAAAGTATTGGAATCATGCCGAAAATCATAACTCGAGTTTTCGACGGATTTACACGTTTTGAGATCTCTAGAATACGAAAACACTATTTTTAGCGTGTCGTCTATGTGTGCCTGTGTGTGCAATGTATGTACCCACTCTAACTCGAAAACAAATGGACCGAATATCATAACATTTGGTAAGTCATTTGTGTATGACCTTGGTGCAGAATAGTTTTTGGTATAATTCAGAAATAAAGAAGCTGCCCTTTTTTGCGAAATGGCTCACAAAAATAGTCAAAATCTATAATAAACTACGTATGCTCAAATATATGCTAGTTTTATACGTAATTTTTAACGATCAGAAGAATAAGATCAACCCCATTACACTAGGACTAGCCGTTTTCGAGATATTTTCGCAAGTTTTTTCGCATTTTCGCTACACGACTTTAGAAAATAAGCCCAACTACCCAATGAGAACGAAAATTGAATTAAAAGTGTAGATTCAGTGTCATTTAAAATAATGATGGTTGTTATTTTGTACAATTAAACTCAATGTAATGAATTATGGATGAAATAAAGAGAACGCGTCTGCAGGGAAACTCATGTGCTGACCACATCAAATTTTTACTTACCCTTACTTTATTTTTACTGACCCTGCAATACAGGGTAATCTATAGGGAAAGTATTAGAATCGTGTCGAAAATTGCAACTCAAGTTTTGACGCATCTACATGTTTTGGGAACTCTAGAACGCAAAAATCTATTTTTTGCGTGACGTCTGTGTGGAAGTGTCTGTCTGTGTAATGTATGTATCCACTCTAACTCAAAAACGAATGGACCGAATTCCATAAAATTTGATAGGTAAGTCACTTATGGGTGACCCTGGTGCTAATTAAATTTGGGTACGATTCGGGATAAAAGAAACTACCTTTTTTCTGCGAAATGGTCCTCAAAAATTATATGTATCCACTTTAGCTAAAAAAATTAATAGATCTGATTTAACAAAATTTAGTAGATAAGTCACTTGGGGATTACTTTAGTGCTGATTCGATTTTGGTACTATTTGGTAAAAAAGAACCTACCTTTTCTTTTCTTTTCTTTTTTATGCAAAATGGCCTGAAAATCGTCAAAATCTAAAATAAAATATGCTCAAATGTATCCATTGAATGCTTGTTTATACTTTATTGACGGTCAGAACGAGTTTTTTTTCTCTCTCATTTTTCTAACTTTCACCCGAAAGATAGTTAACTATAAAAGCTAGATAACGCCAAAAATATGTACTAGAAAATGTAGTATTGAAATGTACATTTATTATTAAAGAAAGCTCTTATAGTGTTCGAGTCACCGTCTTGTCAAGTCGAAAAAGATTGAAAATGTTCCTTTTTAAAAAAGTACGTGTCCGAATGAGTTTTTTTTTTTTTTTTCATACTTTCACTCGAAATATATTCGAATCGATAAAAGGTAGATATAAAGAATAGGCGACAAAAATATGTATGAGGACTACATTTATTTTTAAAAACTATTTTATAGTTTTCGCGTCATCAAGTTGAAGAAATATAAAAATTTTACTTTTTCCTTTCCCTGCAATACATGGTAATGTATAGGGAAAGTATTGGAATCATGCCGAAAATCGCAACTCGAGTTTTCGACGGATGTACACGTTTCGAGACCTCTAGAATACGAAAAAACTATTTTTAGCGTGACGTCTGTGTGTATGTCTGCGTGTCTGTCTGTCTGTGCAGATTTTGTATCCACTCTAACTAAAAAACTAATTGACCGAATTTCATAAAATTGGGTAGGTAAGTCACTTGTGGGCGAATCTGGTGCTGATTAGTTTTAGGTACGATTCGGGATAAAAGAACCCGCCTTTTTTTTGCAAAATGGCCCGCATAAGCTTGTATCCACTCTAGCTGAAAATCTAATGGACCGAATTTCACAAATTTGGTAGATTGTGGGTTACCCTGGTGCTGATTAGATTTTGGTATGATTCGAAAAAAAAATAACCTGCCTGTATTTGCAAAATGGCCCGCAAAAACGACAAAATATAAAATAAATAACTACGTATGCTGAAATATGTCCATTAAATGCTTGTTTTATACGTAATTTTTAACGAAGAAGAGAATAAGACCAACCCCATTACACTAGGAGTAACCGTTCTCGAGATAGTTTTGTTTTTTCGTTTTTTCTTTACGTCACCTTTGAAAATGAGTCCAGTTACCAAATGAGAACGAAAATTGAATTATAAGTGAATTAAATTTAATTAAAATAAAGAGAATGTGTATATAAGTCTGCAGGAAAAGTCATGTGCTGCCCACATCAGATTTTTTTAAACTTGGAACGATTAAATCTCGAAAACTAATCTAGCTAGCTTTGAACAATAAGCAATAATGTGTAGCTAACTCTTTGAAAGCTCTATAAGTGCATATAATCGGGTTGTGGGCAGAAATTTTCGATATTATAAATGTTGAGTTTTATTTTACAACATGTTATTCAAACTAAACTAGTTCGGCTCCATTGGATGATATCTTAGCCGATTTTTTAGAATGAATTAGGCTACAAAAAGGATATTAACATTAGAAAATACTGTTAGGACGTATCCTCTGCAATCGTGGGTGTATTTCCGCGATACAAGAATAGTTCCGAATTTCTGAATAACTAACACTTTTTTCAAAGCACCCATGAACGTAGTTACGAACAGCTAACAACTATCAAGTTTTCTGGATCTGAAAGATTTCCCCCAAAACAATTGTCAGATACAATAAAACAGATCCAAATCACCCACTACGTCGCCAAGGAACTTTCAATACTGACAATGATTGCCTGTAAATGTCGCTTGTCCTCCGAGACAGGCAAGAGGCCGTGAAAGTCATGATTGTTGATTTACACTGTTTTGTCGTAATACGCATTAAGTGACATGAATCATTTTGACGCCACCGATGACTGGAAATGACGCAATAATATTCACATAATGGGAAAATTTAATTTGGCAGAAAGAAAATTAAATAAGTAAGATCAATCATACATAAAGCATTGATTATGAAACACTTTTCAACTGAAATGCAATTTTATGGAAGCATCTCTAAACTGCGATACATTCAGCGGTGATATTTCTTTATTATCACAGAACTACAATCATTTATTCTACTTGAAAACTTCATCGTAAAAAAGGAACTTTATTCAAATGACGCCATCGAAATATAAATCGTATGGCTCTATATTCAAAAGCAGTGAATGTTTCTTCATTCATACACGTTTATTCCAGACTCCAGTTACCGAATTTTTTGCGCGCAAAATTATTTAATTCTTATACAACTTATCTTACAATCACTTGTTTACATTCTGCATCCATTAAAATGAGCCTTCGTTATAGAAATAAAAGTTTGATCATCATTTAAACTTAAAAATATTGTTATTGCGTGAGCGCAGAATAGAGATGCGCAGGAAATACGTAAAAATAAAATGATTTTAGGACGGATGCAACACTCAATATAAATTTAAAAGAACTTTAAAAATCCCGATTTTGACTCTGGGAAAAAATATGGATGCCCAATTTTATTTTGAAGTGAGTCACGCGATCTCTTTATATCATATGGGTGTCATTATTATTTAAATTTTTATTTAAAAAAGTACCAAACCTATTTTGCCGAATTTTTTTTCTATATTTTATGGGATTATTTGAATATTTTCTAAAATTTTCGAAGCAATTTGGGACATTTAGTTTCGCTTAAAAATGTTTGAAAAATGAGGTCCCATAGGGTTCAATGTATTTCATTTTTTCAACCCGGGTGCAATCCAAAACTAATTGGGTGATATTACATTCCCACAGACCGTCTCAATAACATACTAAAATGCCATTTTTATAAAGGCATTTGTTGGAAAGGGTTAAGAAATGAATTTAACTATAAAATTCTAATTTAGGATTTATATGATATATTTAAATCTAACTAAAATAATATTTAATGATATATATTTTTTTAAAATGCCTTAGTAATTAAAAATCGTTTAATTCATGTAAAAATAGAAAATTAAATCAGACTATATTTGTTTAATTATAGTTTGATATCCTACTAAACATCGGAATTTTTTCATAATGAATAAAATATAAGCACTTTAAATAAATCAAAGCATTTTTTGTAATAAAACGAAATTAAAAACGATTATTTAACTTTGCCGAATTTAAAGGTTAATAATTATTTTTCACACAGCACTAAAAATTTAATTTTTAATTATGACTTAATTGTTTAAGAAGTAAGTGACAGATGTATTCAAAAAATTAAACTGATTTGGAATTTAAATAAATTATTGAAACTGTGTTAACATAAAATCTATGTTTTTTCTGAACATGTTGTTAAGAATGTGTTGATTAATAATTGTGTCAGTTCTGTGTTATGTTTTATCAAATATGAAATATATATTTTAATAGTGTTTTATACATTAAATAAATAAAAAACATATGCGCTTAATTTAAAAGAGATTTTAACCTATAAAGTTTACAAAATTCTATACTTCATAATATTCATGTAATATTTTTAAAATAAGATCAAGGTGATTTTGTACAATCCAATTTAAAATGTAGTTGAGATTAAACATAAAGTTTACTATTTCATAATCGTATAAACTATTTATTTTTTGAAATGCGGTCTAGCAAGGCACCTGCAATGTATGAAATGTCAGCAATGTAATGGTTCTATATTTCCAACGCAAATTGATAAATGACCAGCAATTTCTTCATAAGTTACCATACCATCTTGTTACCATTTGAGTGGTGTATCATGTCACCAAAGCAAGTGCACAATGTTACCACCAGTGACCTATATAAGTCAGCATATCACCACATCATCCATTGTGTGACCCGTTCTGGTTGATAATGTCCCAAACAGTTTGGTCATATCACCAGCAGTCATGCCACCTATACTGGGGGATTCATAAAAGATTGGCCAAACTTTACGAGGTGGTAGTATACACCAAACTAAACATTTTTCGTCATAGTTTATTAGATCGGAAATAAATCGTAAAGACGTTACAGGACGATGGATTGGGCGAGGTGGTCCCATAGCTTGGTCCCCACGATCGCCCGATCAGTCGTGTCTTGATTTCTTTTTGTGGATATATCTCAAGAGTCTCGTCTGTGACACTCCCCTTGAATCTGAAGAGGAACTTGTCCCCAGAATTTCGGCCGTTGCTGCCGAAGTGCGCAACATGCCTGGTCTGTTCGAGAAAGTTCGGCAATCCATCCATCGCCGCTGTGATATTTGCATTCAGGTTGGTGGTCGCTCTTTTGTGCCATTACTGTAATTATTGCTTATTAAATGTCATTTTATAACTTCTAAGTCATAGTCATTCTTGGGTTTTCGCTTCATCTCATCGGTTTTACCATTAAACGCCCACTGACGCCTTTACGTTTCATTTCCGACCCGGTAAACTCTGACGGAAAATGCGCAGTTTGGTGTGTACTACCACCTCGTAAAGTCTGGTCCATCTTTTTTTAATCACCCCGTATTTGTCATCTCTATGTTGGTTATTAACATTCTGTTCATGTCTGAATACAATTCTTTTAGGGGCGCCCCACGGTTTTATTTGGAGTCGCATAGGACCCAGGATGGTGTGATAGCTGAACATTATTTTTTGCTTTTTAGGGCATTTTACTATAACTGTGTAACGTAAAACGTGTTTTAATAATATATTACTAATTAATCATGTTAAAACCTTTTTTTTTATTTTTGACTGAATTATAAAAACAGTGGCGATTAGCATTTTTAAATTCTCACGGATCCCCGGGTACGATCTGCCAGACATTTTAGGTTGATCTAGTAGTCTCTATTTATGTGATCTATATTTATATAACTATGATCGTAAACTATGACAAAAAATGCATGGTTTGGTGTGTACAACCACCTCCTAAAGTTTGGCCCATCTTTTTTGAATCACTCTATAATATGTCACTCTATCAGCATGTCAGCCATCGTGTGACCCATTTAACCAGGCGATATTGTTATGTGCCTCCGAGTAGCACATAACGAGGCAATAACGATCGACTGGAGTGGTAGGGCGGTTCAGTGCTGTAGAAAACGGTGGTTCGGATGACGCGATACGATGTCAACATGAGGCAGGGTCGGTGAGGGTTATTCGCACGCAATTCCGTAGCAGATGTGAACACTGGAAGGAAATCTCTTTAGGCGGATTCTCAGACAAATCTACGGAACTGGTCATCATTGGGCGCAGCTACATCTTTACCATAATTGCGTTGTATTGAAAGGAACTCAGATGATCGTGAAGTTCAGAATCGGGATTTCTTTTAAGATCAGATACCTTCGACTTGGAACGGATGCAATACGTGCACGAGTTTGAATGACATGACAAGGTCTCCAAAATACGAAATTCAAACTTTGTGAAATAACATCAACTTTTATTAATCATTAGGCAAGATCTTCTTATCAATTTATTTTCCAGTCAGTTATTATCAATCAATTCCAGTCAGACATTCAATTCTTCCGAACAAATCTGGGCTTCTTACGATATCAAGATACGAATAGAATACTGGCTGTGAAACAAACGGCAAATCCTTGCCTGTTGAAACCACTTTAGCATCTTCAGAAAATAATTTACATTCGTGTTTAACGCGAGTTCTTTAAAGGGAATCCATTATTTTTAGAATTTCAATTAAAATATTAAGAAATTAATTTTAGATTTTTCGATTTTTCATTCCGCGAACGCGTACACGACCATCCCCTTCTATGGTTGGTCGCCAATTGTGACACATTACCAAAATTCGGCTATAGTGTCTTTCGTAACATTACGCCTATTATGACGACACACAATATAACACCGGTACATTTCCATATAAAATATTTCGCGGGAAAAGTGAAAGTACGTATTAATACACGAGGGGTTATCATTACAGACTAAACGGCTCCAGAAAGACAGATTGAAAGATTTGGCTTTTTATCAAAAGGATACTAATTTATTTTTCAGAACAAAGTTTGAAATCGAAAGTAGAATTTAGAATTTGCCGAAACGATAGAACAAAATGGATTTTTGAAACGGCGTTTCCGAAACATGAATTTAGAAAGAAACCATTTAATACAAGGGGGGAGGGGTGTCTCACAACAATAGCACCTTTGCCGAATGAGTGAAATAGAGTGATATTCAGATCAGGATAGTGACGCACTTTGAATAGTAAAAATCAATTGCTTTGAACTCGTGGTTTAATGCAGCCAAATTTAGTTTTTGAACTATCGATGTAGTTTAATAGATAGGCCCTGTAACTCATCTAAGGTGTACAGTTCTGTCCACTTAGTTCTTCCATGTTTCTAAGAATACTTTAGTCAGCCATTTGCACGAAAAAGGTTTCGGATATCCGATATCGAACTGATCCGTTCTATCGGAAATGAGTGATTTATAGGGAAGGATCTCTTATCGGCTTCGTTGCCCGCCCACTTCTGTCTGGATGCCAGTATCTTTGGATGAAGCATCTGGAAGATTTCCTCAAAATAATCGATGGAAATGGACGTGGTCTTCTTATTTCTCGCCTCACTGCGATATGGGTTTATTAATGAAATGTTTTCGAACCCCTCATTTGTATGGAATGCTTTTGGGGTTGGAGCGATGTACAGATTGATTTTTACTTTTCCTGCAATACATGGTAATGTATTGGAAAAGGATTGGAATCATGCCGAAAATTGCAATTCGAGTGTTCGACGGATCGACACGTTTCGGGACCTCTAGAATACGAAAACACTATTTTTAGCGTGACGTCTGTGTGTGTGTCTGTGCAAGTATGTATCCACTCTAACTCAAAAACGAAAGGATTCAATTTCACAAAATTAGGTAGGTAAGTCACTTGTGTGTGACTCTGATGCTGTTTAGTTTTTGGTACGATTCGAGTTAAAAAAAAAAATAAAACTCCGCTTCCTTTTTTTACGGCCCTTTTAAAATGGCCCTTAAAAATTGCTTGTTTCCACTTTAGCTAAAAAACTAATAGATCAATTTTACAAAATTTTGTAGATAAGCCTCTTGTGGCCTTACCCTGATGCTGATTAGATTTTAATAGGATTCGGAAAAAAAGAATCTGCCCTTATTTGCGAAATGGCCTGCAAAAATGCTGTATCTACTCTAGTTAAAAAGCTAATAGATCACATTTTACAAAATTGGGTGGATAAGTCACTTGTGGGTCAACCTGGTGCTGATTAGATTTTGGTAAGATTCTTAAAAAAGGAACCTGCCTGTTTTTACGAAATAACCCGCAAAATCGTCAAAATCTAAAATAAAAAATTTCGTATGCTCAAATATATCAAATGAATGCTTGTTTTATACGTAACTTTTGACGATAAAAGAATAAGACATGAGACCAACCCCATGACTCTAGGACTAGTCGTTCTCGAGATATATATATATATATATATATATATATATATATATATATATATATATATATATATATATATATATATATATATATAATTTCTTGCATGTTCGCCAGGCCACTTTTGAAAATAAGTTCAGTTACCAAATGAAAACGAAAATTAAAGTAAAAGTGCAAATTCAATCTATATATATAAAGAAGAAAAGTATACATGTATGTATGTATGCATGTATGATCCAACATCACGGGAGAACGGCTCAACCGAATTGAATGAAATTAGGTGGGTAGTCTTGAAATAGCCCCACTTAAAATTGAGTCCATGTTTTGAGTTTCTAACATCAGGGGTTGTCGCGATATTAATGAAAAACGAAACTTTTGTTTATCTCATCATCACGGGAGAACAGCTACATGATGATGATGATGAAATTTGATGAAATTTGATGAATTTTAATGAAATTTGATGGGTAGCTTTGAAATAGCCCCCCCCTCCCCCTAAATTGAGTCCAAATTTCGAGTTTCTAAGACCAGGGGTTGTGGATATATTAATGGAAAACGAAACTTTTGTCTAGGAGTTCTACTCTCTGACTCCGTGATTCCCAACGAAAAACGTTGGAAATTGTTGATTTAAAATGTGAAAGTCAATTAAATCCCTGAGTTTTGTGGGAGTTTATTGAACGTATTAGTCACTTTTGAAAATGAGTCAGTTTTGAAAAACACAAGCAAGCATTGCGGTAAAACCTAACAAATTAGGATAATGTCATTTAATTTGTTAAACATTTGTATTGTTGCCTAGCGTTTAAGAGTCATTTTAGTTTTCCTTTCAAACTGTATATATTTCAAACTGTACATCAATTGTGAACACCTAATAATCGCATTCCGAGACGTTGCCAGCCAGGGCCTCCCGCTCGGGGAGACTAGCTGCGAAGGGCGTGCTGTAAGCACACCGAAAACAGCTATGACTTATATAATGCAATGATATTTTTTTCATATATAATGCAATGAATTTACTTCTTTCACAGTGAAAAAACAATGTATAAGATTCACGGCCTTATATGTTCCGGTGTAATTTTTATCAGAGTTTTGTTTTGTAAATTCCGAGCGACCGCGGTTAACCGCTGCTAATGTAATATAAAATAATATTGGGTGTTATTTTGGGCAATTAAACAGGATTTAATGAATTATTGAAGAAATAAAAAGAATGTGAATAGGAGTCTGCAAGGAAAGTCATGTGCTGTCCACATCAGATTTTTTTTTAACACTAAACTCAGTATGGCGCTTTTCGTTTATTACTTTTCCTGCAATACATGTTAATGTATAGGAAAAGGATTGGAATCATGCGGAAAATCGCAATTCGAGTTTTTGACGGATCTACACGTTTGGGGACTTCTAGAATACGAAAAAATTTTTAACGTGACGTCTGTGTGTGTCTGTCTGGGTCTCCGTGCTATGTATCCACTCTAACTCAAAAACAAATGGACCCAATTTCATAAAATTCGGAAGGTATGTCACTTCTGTGTAACTCTGCTGCTGATTAGTTTGTGGTACGATTCGAGTTAAAATAACCTGCCTTTTTTGTGAAATAGTCCGCAAAAATGGCCTCTATCCACTCGTGCTGAAAATTAATAGATACGATTTTACAAAATTGGGTAGATAAGCCACTTGTGGGTGACCTTGGTGCTGATTGGATTTTGGTACTATTCTGAAAAAAGTAACCTGCCTTTTGTTGTTAAATGCCCCGGAAAACCGCCAAAATCTAAAGTAAAAAATCACGTATGCTCAAATATATCCATTAAATGATTGTTTTATACGTTAAAAGAATAAGAGCCACCCCATTACGCTAGGTCTAGTCGTTCTCGAGACATTTTAGTTTTTTCGCATTTTTGCTGCGTTCCTTTTGAAAATGAGTCCAGTTACCAAATGAGAAATAAAATTACATTAAAAGTGAGTTGAGACCCAGGAAGACTTACACAAGTTGTCCGTACAGGAAGGTCTTTGGGGGAAGGATATGTCAGTGCAACCTGAATGTTGTGGCTCTCATTCACTATCTATAGTTTTATTATGAGAGTATTTTATTGTAACGCACTATTTTAATATGCCAAGTGCAGATTAATGTAACACGTGGTATTTTAATCTAACAAGTATAGTATAATGCTTAGAAATGAACAATCCTTAGAGATTTTTAAAGTGGGCTATCACGTTACCCGTAGCGAAATTGTTAAATGTCGAAAAACTTTGTGCACACTACAAAAAAAAACTCCAATGTGGACAATACCTGGCTTTCGCTGCAGACTCATATTCATGTTCTCTATTTCTTCAACGATTTATTATATTGAGTTTAATTGCACAAAATAACTCCCACAGTTATTTTAAATAACACTGAATGGTAAGGTGACCAATTTTTTTACAATTGAAAGGAGGACGAAAAAATTTAAGAAAAAAGTACAACGTAAATAAATGAAACATTTTATTAATTCAAACAAAAATACACTAATTATGCTTACATCCCTTTTAATTATTTACTTAAACGAGTATTTTTCCATTGAATGAATATTTTTTGTCAATATATCATTTTCTAACAGTAACAATATATTGGAAATTTCGAAGCAAGAAATATCCTTCATATCCTAAGTGCTGCAGCCAGAGCAGTGTTCTTCAACCTTTGTCATCTCGCGGAACCTTTTTTCGAAATATTTTTTTTATGGAACCCTTCGTTCAGTAGCACACCCAGATTAGATTTTAGGGGGGATGTGTCATATTACGTATTACATGTTATGAACAAGGTGCGTATCTGCCTTTGTTATAAAAACTTTATATAAGATATAAATTTGCATTAATTCAAACAAGAAGATAAATATTTCATATAAAGTATTTGTATTATACATATATATGTCATATGAAATTGAAAACAAAGAAAAACAAAACAAAAACAACGAATTGTAGTATCGACTCGCGGAACCCCTAAAGCGTTTGAGTGGAACCCTAGGGTTCCGCGGAACACAGGTTGAAGAACACTGAGCTAGAGTATCAACATTCAATCTTGATTTCTCACTTGTCCAAAAATCGTTACCAATTGAAAAAGAATTGAAATAATTTCGTATTTCCGTTAGAAGTAAACACGAAGTATAATATAAAGTAAACAAAGTGAAGTGCGCAACGGTGCGAGACACGTGAAGTTCTCCTATGCACTGCGCATGCGTTTCATAATCGCGTCTTTCCGAACTGTACCGTCATATGACGCGTAACAGTTCGGCGCGGCATCTCTGAATACAGAGATTAACAGGTTAGTTTTAAAATATCAAAAAGGAGGACAGGTAGGAGGACACTTTTCGAGGAAGGACAGAACCTGCAAAAGAAGGACTGTCCTCCCTAAAGGAGGACGATTGGTCACCTTATGAATGGACACTTTTAATTCAATTTTCGTTCTCGGTAACAGGACCTTTTTTCAGCGGTGGAAACACCATAAATACGAAGAAATTAAAGTATCTCGAGAACAGCCAGCTCTATAGTAATGGGATCGGTCTTATTCTTTTCATCGTTAAAAATTATGTATAAAACAAGCATTTAATGGATATATTTGAACATACGTAGTTTTTATTTTAGATTTTGACGAGTTTTGCTGGCCATTTCACAAAAAAGGCAGGTTACTTTTCTGAATCGTACCAAAATCGAATCAGCACCAGGGTCATCCACAAGTGACTTATCTACCCCATTTTGTGAAGTTGGATCTATTAGTTTTACAGCTAGAGTGGATGCAGGTCATTTCGCAAAAAAGAGGTTGTTTTTCCGGAATGGTACCCAAAACTAATCAGCACCAGGGTCACACACAAATGATTGACCTACAAAATTTTATGAGATTCGGTCCATTCATTTTTGAGTTAGAGTGGATACATCCATTGAACAGACATACAGATACACACACACACACACAGCCGTCACGTTATAAATCGTGTTTCCGCGTTCTAGAGGCCCCGAAACATGTAGATCCGTTGAAAACTCGAGTCACTTTTAGCGTGACGTCTGTGTGTTTGTCTGTGCAATGAATGTGTACACTCTAAATCAAATATTATTTGACTCAATTTTATAAAGTTTTACACACTTGGGGGTGACCCTGGTGCTGATTAGATTTGGGTAAAAAAGACCTACCTTTTTTACGAAATGGCTCATAAAACAGGCATGTCCAATCTAGCTAAAAAATGGATGGACCCATTTCACAAAATTGGATAAATAAGTTACTTGTAAATGACTCTGCTGAATACATTTTGATACGATTTGAAAAAACAGAACTTGCCTTTTTTAAGAAATGCCCCGCAGAAATCATCCAAATCTAAATTAAAAGACTACGTATGCTCAAATGTATCCATTCAATGCTTGTTGACGTCATTTTTGACGATGAAAAGATTATGACCCATCCTATCACTCACTCTAAGATTCACCGTTCTCGAGATATTTTAGTGTTTCGCCATTTTTCTACGCCCGCTTTGAAAATTCGTTCCGTTACCGAATGAAAACGAGCATTGAAAGTGCCCATTCAGTGTGATTTCAAATAATAATGCCGAAAGCATTATTAAAGAAATCGAGAGAAAATAAATAGGTTTCTGCTGCGAAAGTCATGTGACGTCCACGTCCTATTTTTTATAGTGCTTAAAGGCGATGACGTAAAGACACCCATACATAAAACCTCATGATGCTGATAAACAAATAATTCTTGAAGCAGACCTATTCAGCCACCGTACTGCGTCTCCTTTTTTTTAAACAAAGAATTTAATCTCCGCGCACCTCCTAAGACAAAGAAAATATTGAATTTCAAATTTAAGAAGAAAAATTCTCCCAAAGGAACAATGAAACAGGTCATAAGCGCATTATGCTTGCTTCAAAAGAAAAAAAAAATTTCGCAGCTTCAATGGATTCGTAGTTTTTGCTTCTATCGTCCAAATAAGGTGAAATAAAAATGACAAAAGTGAGCACTCGGAACATGAACGGAAAAGAGAAAAATACATTATGGATTTTTCTATTAGTGAAAATGCACGTCTGAATAAGAAATGTTAAACTTCTATAATTCCGGAGGAAAAAATGGTAATTGACTTGTACAAAAATATTTTTTTGAAATGTCTTCGCCAAACCGTTAGAAAAAAAAATGGCTGCGGTAATCGCAGACAGCTGTTAGCTTAAAATGAACTGGAGTGCGGCTCGATTTGACTTTTTCAGACCAGAATCTAATTTTAAGTAATGTGTGGTTTCTAACACTTTCCAACATAGTTCGAAAATGTTGGAAAGAAAGTTGAACCAAGTCATAAACACTTCCCAACATAGTTGGAAAGTGTTTATGACTTGGTTCATTCTGTCTGTCTGTTCGTTCGCACGATCACTGCCGTAAAAATGATTTTACCAAAATGAAATTTTAGAATGTTGTTCAGTGGGTCTGTAGGATATATGGGAATAAACAATATCACCCCATTAGTTTTGGATGGAACCCGGATTGAAAATGTGAAATACATTGAACCCCTATGGGACCTCATGTTTCAAACATTTTTTAAGCGCTGTTAAAATTCGAAAATTGCTTTGGAAATGTTAGAAAATATTCAAATGATCCCGTAAAATGTAAAAAAAACTTTCAGTAAAATAGGTTCAGTAGTTTTTTAAATAAAAATTAAAACAATAATAACGTCCATATTATAGGAAGAGATCACGTGATAAAATACGGCATCCATTTTTTTCCCAGTGTCAAAATGGTGATTTTCAAAGTTCTTTTAAATTTATATTGAGTGTTGTATCCGTCCCTTAAAACCGCTTTATTTTTACGTATTTTCTGTACATCTCTATTCTGCACCAACGTGATTACACTATTTTTGAGTTTAAAGGATCCTCCAACTTAGATTATTTCTACAACGATAATTTTAAGCAGAATTAAGCAGAATGTAAACAAATGAGACTGTAAGATGAGTTGTATAAGAAATACTGAATTTGTTTAACGCAAAATGATTTAGCTCTGATAGAGTCTGGAATATAGATGATATGAATGAAATATTCGTTAACTTTACATAGAGAAGCAGGAGATTTTATAGCACTGTCTTTTTCGATGCGGTTTAAAGCATGAAGTTAAAATGTACTTTTACCTCCGTGGTTTTAAGTTTTTAAGTAAAATAAATTCTTGTAGTACTGTGATCATTTAAAATCGGTGCTGAATGTATCGCATTTTAGAAATGTTTAAATAAAATTGCATTTCAGTTGGAAAGTGTTTCATAATTAATACTTTATGTTAATGTTTGACCTTCCTTGCTTTCAATTTTGCAAGAACATTTTGAGAAATCGATATTATGGATTCAAATGATAATCATTATAACATGTAACCCTTTACTTTAAAGGGCTCGGAATTTTTTTTTTTTTTAATGGATGCCCTATTTAAAAATGGATCCCCTTGGGGGGGGGGGGGAGTAACTTGCCCGCCGAGGGGAAACTCATCTCGCCGCGAACTCAAAAATGGTATCGCGGCTGTTGTTCACAAAAGAATATTCAACTAGTCAGGTTCAAGTGGTTTTTTTTTAATTTTTTATTTGTAAGTTGTTCGAAGAAATGTATTAAGAACAGTACTGAAATTCTTTATGTTTATGGTGCATTTGTCTGCACCCATTTTAAAATTTTGAAGATTCGTTTTAGTGATTTGAATGAGTTGAATTTTGATGTCGGAATGAGGTAATGGTGCGCCAAACGAAAATGGCAGTGATATGTTATGATCATACAAATCATACTTTTCAGGAAATAAAATTCCTGAAAAGTATGCCTGTCATTTACATTTTTCTTCAAATGTAAAATAGAAATATTTTTATTTTAATAAATGAAATTATTGTTAAAACTGAGGAACTCGATGGCACAAAATTGTCTGTATTGCCTTTGTAAAAATATTCCCGACTACAAAAATAAACAAATATAGTGACTTCGACCTACTTTGTTTTAAATTTTATTTACATACTTTACTTCAAATGCTCACTATTACCATCTAATGCGTTTTTTGCTTTTAACACTATTTCTTCATTATATTTAGTTGTAATAAAATATATTTTTACATTAGAGCGTGTGAGCCTTTTATCGTGCAAATCCATTTATATTATTCAATACGGAATCATTAAAATATTAGATCTTGCACAAGTGCACTCAATTTATCCCACTTTTTCTGTAGACACGCCCATTCATAAGCCTCCAAACACCTCGATTCGTGTTCCACAACGCGACTTTCTCATACCAGAACTCATTTTTGTTTTCAAATTTTACAGAAAATCCAACAGGATTTGAAAAATTGATATTGTGGGTCCAAATTGTTATAACCAGAGCCTGTTACACTTCATTTTAAAGGGCTTCAAACAACCTTTCGATTCATGCCATGTGGGACAAAGTACCCCCAAGAGGGTAACCGCGATAGTGTTAATGACGTCACGAACAAAGAATTGCATGGCGTCTATTGTTCACAACAATGGCCGAAACTATTAAGTCTCGTCATCCTGGAGCTACCCATAAATTCTTAAGGAATCGATCATTTCTATTCCCGACTTCTTATTTTCCAAGCAGTGGAAAAAGAAATTTAAATAATAGACGGTAGAGGGTCCTGGCAACCGGGTTATAAAAAGGCGAAGCACGAGAAGAGGAGATGGTGGGATATGACTTGCTACATGTAGCGTGCCGTGTATGGATGCGAGACGATGCTAGAAAAGTCGGACCCCTGTACATTCTAATTTATTATTGCAAGTTACGTTAAGAGTTTATTTTATGATTTTTACAGTTGAAGAATAAAACTTGCTGTGTATATCAAAAGATGCCTGCGTTTTCATTCTGACATCTTTGCATCCTTTTTTGCATGATTAGGTTGGCTCCATTGTGTCCTAGGCTACCCTGTTCAAAAAGTATAAAAGTTCGATGCCATTTCGGAGTGTTCGCTCACATTTCAAAACATTCTATCGAGTTCTAGATGTTTCGATAACAAAACCAGATATAAAGGGTCGTGAAAATCCATTCATATGGGTGGAAGCTGTCGTGTATATAAGAAATCGATTCCAGGCAGATAAAATAGTCAAAACGGGTTGAGGAGGTCCAAAAACAGAATTGTTCTCTAAATCTCAATTTCGAAAATGCTCGTGAAAACAATACTGTCTGTATACTACATTATATACTATGAGGAAGTATAAATGGTGTATTTACATTTCTGGTACTTCTGCGGTCAGGTCGCACACCTGATATATATATAAACTCGGATGATCGGTTCGTTCTCCGTGAGTGGCATTCTTACCAAACGCAGTATTTGATTTGAATCTTTGATTGAGAAAAAGTTCAAAAATGTGCAAAAGTGAAAAATTTTGGGAATAAATATTAAAATGAGTGGAAAACGAAAAGAAGTTCAAAAGATTTAAAGTTCAAATACAAAAAAAATAACATTGTAAATGAAATGTTTAAAAAGGTTTAAACAAACAATTTTTGACAGCATTCATGTCTCTCAAAACAAATGGAAGTGAAATAAATAGGGTATATATATATATATATATATATATATATATATATCTTTCATATATATATATATATATATATATATATATATTCATTTTTCAATAAATCGGGCTGTAACTCACCTGGCTGCGAGTCATTTTCCAAGTATTGAAAATATGTTTCTCGACTTAATTCCTTGCTATTTGCGGCATAAATGGCTTCTATCAAGTTCCCACGCAAAACGGGATATGTTAGAATCCTTTACCTTCTCACTTGGAATACCACGCCATCGAGGTACTTAGCGAAGTAAAAGATAAGTCAATTTTTCTACAGTAGTAAAAAATAGCTTCAAAAAGTAGCTGCCGCTGTTTGATACATTTCTCTTTCCTCGAGGTTTGATACATTTCTCTTTCCTCGAGGTTTGATACATTTCTCTTTCCTCGAGGTTTGATACATTTCTCTTTCCTCGAGGTTTGATACATTTCTCTTTCCTCGAGGTTTGATACATTTCTCTTTCCTCGAGGTTTGATACATTTCTCTTTCCTCGAGGTTTGATACATTTCTCTTTCCTCGAGGTTCTTAGTCAGATACCGCCCAAGCTATAGCCTACCAAAATATAAATGTGGGTCCATTTAAAGAGAAATAATAGGAAACCACGATGAAATAAACCATTTTTCGATTTAAACTTTAGTTTGGTTCGAAATAGCTCGCTTAGAGAACTCTGCGATCGCTAGCGAGTAGTAGACGAACTTTGCAACTATATATATTATATAAGTGGTAGGGGGAGGGGGCACATATTTTAAAAACGTTTGGATCATTCTTAATTGTTATTATAAGTCATCTAAATACACACTTAAAACGCTATTTTAAAAATTATATTTTTTTAAAATTATAGTTTTCAAAATGACAGATTTTCAAAATGATACTTTTAAATGAAATAAATGTAGAATATTGGATTGTCATTATTTCGTGTCAGAAAGCATTCACGAGGGGTGGGGGCGGTTCTGACGATGGAGAATGCGTTCGTCCTTTGTATCCGGTGAGGCGAGAAAATGAAAAAATAAATGAGGCGCCCTAGGACACTCGTTTTGAATCTGAAATGTTCCACTTTGAACAGATGATCCGAAAAATTCAATTTAAAAAAAAAAAAACTAACCTTTCGGAGCTGAATGTATAAAAATAAAAAATATATATTTTCTACACCCTGCGACGTATTTTGTTCAATCCTTCCTCGCGACTCGGTGTCCTCCAGTGGGGTTGGGGGGTGGGAGGCGAACGGTGTGTCGGGAAAGGCATTCCGTGAAAATTGTGTGCTGAGAATTGAGAGCTCCCTCTCGGCTTCACTTTTTCTTCCGGACTCTCCTTTTGCCGCTATCTGTCTCATCCCCAGAAGATCTGATGGATGCCTCGGCAATGAAATAAAAACAGTGGGGGGAAAGAATCATTTTCGATAGACTGGAGAGGAGCTGTCTGTCGCTCGACGGAATGAGGTTCGGGTTGGGATTCTCTCTAGGTAGTCGTGGAGGATGCGGAGAGTCTGGAAGATGTTTCTGTTCATAGCAAATTGAACAAAACCCACGAGGGATCCGTGGGTATAGCTTGCATTTCGAGAAATGGGGATGAATAAGCGAAGCATAGGCGGCTCCAAGCGTTCACAATGGGGGGGGGGGGGTATGCATTGGGAGTCTCACCAGGGGGAGGGGTGTTCATGCGAAACACCTATAGTTTAAAAATAATAAATAGTGTTTACTTGTGTAACTTTAATTCATTGTATTTTGTCCACCAATTTCTGCATGATATAGCCATGGTTTTAATTCGTAAAAAATACTAAATAAAAGTAAATTTGAAAACTACGAACGCGCTAGCACAGACGCCCATGGAATAGGGGCAATGCTCTGCCCAATTCGATCCGAAACGAACCGTTTCTATATCCCTCCGCGATAGGTGAGAGTTCGCGACAGTCACATTTCTTTATGGAAGCCTTGCGGATGTGCAGTGACTTGGAACTGGGTCTAGTCAGAAACCCTAGAAATATCTGATCTCGAACTTATAAATCCGTAAAAAAAAAAAGAAATAAATTAACAACTTTAAAAACAAAACAGAGAGAGAAAAATTGAGAATTGTTATAATAAGGGATTGGTTAAGTGAAATGGAGTGTTTGCGCAATTTGTAATGCGGGTGTTGAAACACCACTTGCACCCCGCTTAGCGCCGCCTATGCAGCGGAGTCCATTTTCCATTCCTAACGCAGCGAAATCAAGATTGGCCTCCATTTTAGGATCCATTTAACCCAAAAAGTACAATAAGTAGGAAATACATACGTGAAATGGCACGATTTTCAGAATCACCATTTCGAGGATCAAAACGAACTGCAGCTGATCGAAACTCCCATTTTTAAACGGTACGTACCCACTACGCTTCATATAAATAGTGCAAAAAAAAATCTGATGTTGGCAGCACATGGCTTTCCCTGCAGACTCATATTCACGTTCTCTTTATGTCTTCAATCATTCATGACATTGAGTTGAATGGCACACAATAACAACCCTAATTATTTAAAATGACACTGAATGGGCTCTTAATTCCATTTTCGTTCTCATTTTCATTGAGTAGCTGGTATATATATATATATATATATATATATATATATATATATATATATATATATATATATATATATAAAATCAAGGACAAAGCGTTTTAAAAAACGAAATGTCTTTTATTTAATACATCCTAAAAGACGTACAAAATATATATTAAAAACTACCAGAGCGCTTTCGGACGTAAATACGCCCTTCATCAATGGCTACATGAATAGTAAAAACATGGAATGTTTATATAAAGAGAGACCAGTTTAAAGCAAATTTGCATAAAATATAAAATGGTAAATGAACTTACTAAAATCAATAAAAGAAATATACACGGAAATTACAAAATAGGTTTAAACGCTTACGAATTTTAAAATATTACAAGAAAAGAACTAATAAAAATTTTAGAAAAACGTCAAGCATGATATTCCCGAGAATGACGTCACACATAACTTTTAAGAGGTTTGAATTGCATAGGGTCGAGAATGAGTCACCAAGCATAACTTAAAATTTGAACAGGATCAAAATTACAAATATGGTTCACGGTAAATATAAATAAACAGTGATTCATAAAGAATATTACGGGGATTGTTACAGCGAAACAAAAGGAAAGTTTTTTCAAGAACGGGAAGAAATTTATCATTAACCACATATTGAACAAGAGCCGTAGAAAATTTACCAGATTTGACATCGCGAGCATGTTCTGCTAAACGGATGCCAACAGTACGTTTTGTACTACCAATAACTTACCATCCTAGGATTTTCCGTCCTTTTATTAATTTCTGTCATGAAATTGGTTTCAAACCCTCTCACTCTGATATTACCACTTTATTTTATCGTATTCGATCCGATAAACTTGGAAATTTTGATGACTTTAAAAGCTTTGCTGGGGTATATGTTACTCCCTGCTTGTGACTATAAATTTTACATTGGTAGTACAAAACGTGCTGTTGGCATCCGTTTAGCAGAACATGCTCGCGATGCCGAATCTGGTAAACTTTCTACGGCTCTTGCTCAATATGTGGTTAATGATAAATTTCTTCCTGTTTCTGAAAAAAACTTTCCTTTTGGTTCATTGTAACAATCCCCGTAGTATTCTTTTTTATGAATCACTGTTTATTACTTTCCTTATATACAATAATGTATAAGGAAAGTATTGTGACGGGATCGAATATCCGAATTCGAGTTTTCGACGGGAGAGCACGTTTCAAGCAACCCTGATCACGAATCTAACATTTTTGAAGTGATGTCTATGTGTGTGTGTGAAAGTATGTATGTGTGTGTGTCAGTGCGTCTGTGGAGACGATAACTGACGAACTAATAGACCGGTTCGAACGAAATTTGGTACAAAAATTACAATTCGTAAACACTGGAAGCCTGTTGTTTTTATACGCAATCGAATGTTCAGAACCTCCCTAAATTTTCGAGTGAAATTTTAAAAAATCGTCAAAACAACAAAACCTCTAATAAAGTTGCGCAAGTAGACATTTCTTATGTAATTTTTCCTTAGAAAACGATTGACATAAATTTTAGAACGCTAACATGAACCGTTCTCGAGATCTTGCACATTTTTCAAAAAAATTATCAAAAAATCATGTAAAATAAAAATAAAATATTTCCTATTGAGAAACATGTGCACTTTTCATATGTAATACCATGCTATAAATTTGGTGACATCATTCTTGTGGATCTAGCTCGTTCCATTCATGAAAATATATACTTTGAGTAATACTTTTGTATTTGAAAGCCAATAATCATTTATCTGCTGTAAGAATAACTTATTTCTCCGTCCATAGCGCTTGGGGAGATTTTGGCGACGAAGTTGGTGGAATGTCGCCAACTTGGCGACTTTTTTAAATGTTGCCAAATTAACGAAATTCTCGCCAAATGGATAAGAATGACGCTAAATCAATGAAAATGACGACTAATTCAAGAAAATTCAATATCTTTTAAAGAATATAAATATCTACTATAAAAATAATCTATTTTCTTTTACTGTAAAAGTAGTAAATTCATTGCATTATATAAGGAAAGTCATGTGTTGCCCATATCAGATATTTTATATATACCGTGAATCCATTTGTAATTTTGATCCTGTTCAAATTTTAAGTTTTGCTTGGCGACTCATTCTCGACTCTATGCAATTCAAACCTCTTAAAAGCTATTTGTAACGTCATTTTCAGGAATATCATGCTTGACGTTTTTCTAAAATTTTTTTAGTTCTTTTCTTGTAATATTTTAAAATTCGTAAGCGTTTAAACTTATTTTGTAATTTCCGTATATATTTCTTGTATTAATTTTAGTAAGTTCATTTACCATTTTATAATTTATGCAAATTTGCTTTAAACTGGTCTCTCTATATATAAACATTCCATGTTTTTACTATTCATGTAGCCACTGATGAAGGGGGCATATATGTCCGAAAGCGCTCTGGCGGTTTTTAATATATATTTTGTACTTCTTTTAGGATGTGTTAAATAAAAGACATTTCGTTTTTTTAAACGCTTTGTCCTTGATTTTATCTATTGAATGCAGACGTAATGCCAATCTTAATTTTATATATATATATATATAAAATATTAAAATAGTAAATTCAAAGGTAAAATCGAAGAAGTAACTCATAATACACTATCTTAAAAATTTGCCTACAGAATACAGTGAAATAAAGTGAAACTAAACCACAAAGAGAAAATTATAATAGATATTACAGTTCAGAAAGCTTAAGATAATCAGCAAAAGTCAATGGAGAAGGATCGAAAATAGGAATACCAAAATAATCAAGCATTAAAGCTTGCACGTGGAAGAGCTCTAGGCTTAAGAATAGTTCATTTCGAAAAAATTCGTCTTCAAGTCCTAATATTTAGACGAAATGTACTCAAAAATGTCTGTTTCTGAAACACAAGATAGATTTTATCTATAAACATGTATTATTAGGACGACAAGCATAAAGATTGAAAAAATAAAAAGGAAATATAAATACCTTAAAATACACAACACATGTTCAACCGCGACGAGCAAAAAATGACTAGACCAATGTTGCCATTCGCTGAAGAGTAAAGAAATAATTTCCTGTTACCAAAGTAAGTAATAAAAACCGTACTGCGTAATAGCAGTAAAATAAGATATTCTACATTAAAAGCTACAAATTAGATAGATGAATATATACTGTAAAGTAAAAACAAGAGAATGCAGAAGTAAGGCGAAAATAAGATACTATAGAGAGAATATTAAGAATTTTAGGCTAATCGAAATTTATTAACTATTCCATTTACTAAATATGCTGAATATTCATATAATTTACTGGTAATAATGAGGTTATTAATGTGCAAAGCATGGAATTTTTTATCTGATAATCTATAAATTCTAAAAATTTGATTAATTATAATATTTCTAAACAATTGAATTGAATTGCAGGAATTAAACGGTAATATTTTATTAATATTGAATTTAAAAAAAAAAAATTTTATCTTATAAATTAGTAACTATCCCATTAGTAGGTTCTATAATTAGATTTAAATCCAAATAATTAATATTTTGACTAACAGAAGTTTCATTAGGTATTAATTCCAAATTATCGGAATAGAAATCTATATCTATGACATAATTATCAGTAAATGTTAAACAAATCAGATCATCCAAATATCTGTAAATTTTATAATCTGTGGAAGTAAATATATATATAATATATAATAAATTTTCCATATTATTCGGTTCGATAATATCTGTTATTAGGTGTGGGGGGGGGGGGGATGTCGCTGCAAAAAGCGAAACTCAAAGTCAAGCGATCGTGAAATATTTCTTTCAAAGTGAATTCATTCCATTCCATCCAAGGCTGTAGCCAAAATCTGCCATCCCCCAAAACTGAGATATGAAAAGGGATGCGTCAGGCATCTATCACGGGAGGCGGACGGATGGAATCCGTCATTCCTCCCAACATTCGAAATCCGTTAGCAGCTGCTTTTCAGCTCCCCCTATTTATCGGAAGAAGTGGCCGCGAGAATCTGGCACTTTCCAATTCTAACTTCCCCCCCCATGAGAGATGAATATGTCTTTCCATTCTAACTGTCTTCAGGGTGTATCCTCAGGAAAATTCAGAGGGACCAGAGCTCAGAAATGCCAAAAAATTATTTCATCGGAGCTCATGGACTTGGAAAGGATAATAATGAAAATCTCCGAATTTGGAATGAAACGTTATAACACATTCAATAGTGCATGGATTCAACCGAAACTGTGTTTCAGCAACCATTCGATGCAGTTACGTCGAATGATGTCAGAGGCAACAACTATTTGTGTTAATAATTTTTGCGAATATTAATTTACTAATAATAGATATTTTAATATTAAAATGTATAAGAATTTTGTTTCTTTTTTTAGTAAAAAGTATGTAAAAACAATTTTACTGAAAAATGGATGGATCGCAAAACTGAAAAACCCATTTAACATCAGGATCAGCCCATTTTAAACACTTGCAAACCAGTGAAAAATCCTTTAAAAATGTTAATTGGCTGTGTTGTTATGTTATTGTTATGTTGTAATGTTATTTTAAATCGGCTAGAAATTTCCTATAGAATCTGAATATGTAATGTAATGATCAGTTGAGCGGTGGGGGGGGGGGGGGGGAGGCTTTAAGAATTTTGGAGTGAGTGCCAAAATAACTTATAGTTATTTTGGTCCCTTATGCATATTTTAAATACTGATATTTACAGAAAACAACAATACTTATTGAATGATATCTTAAAACAGAATAATACTTATCAAATAATGCCCATCGAATTTTAATTTTAATCTTTTTATTAACACTTTGTTTACAACAAAGTTGAAAAGTGTTTATGACTTTGTTCATTCTGTCTGTCTGTCCGTTAGCACGATAACTGCCGTAAAAATGACTTAATCAAAATGAAATTTTAGTATGTTGTTCATACGGTCTGTAGGACCTATGGGAATATAAATGAATAACATCATCTAATTAGTTTTGGATTGAACACGGGTTGAAAAAATGAATTACATTGAACCCCATGGGACCTAATTTTTTAAACATTTTTTAAGCGGATTTAAAATTAACAAATTGCTTCGAAAATTTTAGGTAATATTTAAATTATTCCATAAAATATATAAAAAAAATTTCAGCAAAATATATTCAGTACTTTTTAAAATAAAAATTAAAATAATAATTACACTTCTTATATGAAGCGATCACGTGACCCACTTTAAAATAAAATAGGGCATCCATTTTGTCTCAAAATCGTGATTTTTAAAGTTCTTTTTAATTCATATTGAGTATTGTATTCGTCCTAAAACCGCTTTATTTTTGCTTAAATTCTGTGCATCTACATACTGAAACAGCGCAATGACAATATATTTGTGTTTAAATGATCATCCAAATTTGATTATTTCTACAACGAAGCCTATCTTTCACTTATGTAAAATGTAAACAGTAAAATATGTAGGATGAGTTGTATAAAAATTGCTGTATTTTTTTAACGTAAAAGTATTTTGCTCATGGAGTCTGCATAGCTGATATGAATGAAATATTCATTGATTTTACAGAGAAAGGGACGATTTTTTTCGATGAAGTTTTAAGCATAGAGTTTAATTACTTGTAGCTCTATGGTCTTAAGTTTTTAAATAAAATAAATTATTTTAGCACTGTGATGAATGAAATGATTGGGAAAATGTTATGAAAGAAATGCTGCTTTTACAGAGAGAGCCAAGCGTGTTATTTTTTCTATGACGTTATTTGAATGAATGTCAGTTGTTTTCGATGAAGTTTTCAAATATAATAAATTATTGTAGTATTATGATGATTTTAAAAATGTTATCGAGGAATGTATCGCATTTTAGAGATGTTTAAACCAGGCAATTTGTATTTCAATTCCGTCATTTGAAAGAATTTCATTTTTATCGATGAAGGTTTAAGTTTTCAAATATAATAAATTAATGTAGTATTGTGATAAGTTTTAAAATATTACTTAGGAATGTATTGCATTTTCGAGATATTTAAACAAAATTGCATTGAAGTTGGAAAGTGTTTCATAATCAATGCTTTAAGCATGATTGATCTTTCTTGTTTATTTTAAAAGAATGCAAGCTACAGGACAAAGTCCCAGTAACAGCTTGCAAGATAAAATGCAATACAAAATATACCGATTAAAATATGATGAAATACATTAAAATGCAAATTATTGACAACACACGATTTTCGCCCATGAATCAATCCATTAAAATATAAAATATTGACAACACATGATTTTTCAAAGCCATTTCCGTCGAATAAATCAAGTCAAGATGATCGGGGAAGCTGTTGTCAAGGTTACAAAAATGACTTATCGCACAATAACAACCCACATTCGTACTAAAATTTCTTTCAGCCAATAAACTCATGCTCCCGGACTGGGGAACACTAAGGCTCCTCTATATACGAGCTGACTCGTCAAGCATATTGAAGCCCACCGAGGTCGAAAGCGTAATCCATTAGCATTAGCTCTATTCGTATTTTCACTTTAGAAAGTACTATTGAAATAATTTTTGGTAGGTGTTCTGCACCAAATTGCTCTAAACATACCAGAAAAAGGTTTAGGTAATTTCGCTTTCCCAGAAATGAAGAGGGAATAAAAAAATGGCTTATAAATAGTCGGCAAAATCATTGGATACCCGGTACAGGAGCATACTTGTGAAAGCTAAATTTTACAATATTGTAATTGAAAATTCTATTTTTATATAAAGTAGTATTTTAAACACTTATTTTATAATTTCGGTAACTGTAGTATGTATTATTATTGATTTTTATGTGTTATAACCTTATCTTAATAAACGTGGTTTGTAGTCCTGAATGTGTTATTCTCCCTCTTCAAAACTTAAAAGTATAATTGCTTCAAATTATATATATATATATATTAAAGATTTATTCATGTTACACCAATATATTTCAAGTTTTATGCACTTTGTTGCATTTTTAGAGTATAATGAATCATAAAATTGTAGAATTCTACTGCTAACAAACTGTCGCCAAGTGGAAATCTTACCATATTATAATAAGTATGTAAACATAAGCTAGTAAATAAATCGAAATTCATTTATCATAAAAGATAATGAATGATCAAATAGGGTTTTTTTACTCAAAACTGATAAAAATTATGTCTGAATGACTCAAATTTACTTTGGAACGGCACTGATATTTTCATCGCCAAGACGATGATTTGCGCCAATCATTTGAAGTAAACATTGGCGCTATGTTTAGAGGATCCAGTTTAGAGGATTTCCTTAAAATAATCTTTAAAAGTACTTCAATTCTTTTGTACAAGACATAAAAAATATATCGTTTACAATACAGATTTATATAATTTATTGTTATTATTCTTAAAATTTTAAATGCTGTATTTATCTAATCTATACATCCGCAGATTTATAACAAAATTACCCCTCTTTAAAATTTTAGTACCATTAAAATTAAATACCCTTTTTTAAAGTGCCCTCCCTCCGGTGTAATTCACACACTACTATGCATCATCATAAATATATATTTCAAAAACAACTTTTCATTATTTAGTTCAGGTATTTCAAATAATTCAAGGTCTTTCTGAGATTATAATAAGACCCTATTTTATTCTATATAATGGTAGAACTGTAACAGATGTAAAATAGAAATATACGTCAAAGTATTTCATAAATTTTAATAAGACCGAATCTTTGCAAAAAATAATAATAAGAAAAAAAATGTCCATCTATTTGTTAATCTGCTTCTAGAGTGAAAATCATATTTTTTATTCTTGTTAATAAGTGTCGCGTAATTACAAATGTTACTCCAATCTAATTCATATTTATAAAAATGTAACTCAATTGTAAATTTGTTAACATTATCAAATACCTGTAAAAATCAATATTTGGAGCACGTGTTAAACCGCCCAATATGGTAACCCATGTATTTGTAGAAAGCTTGCTGGGCTTAATATGCTTGATAAGTCAGCCTGTAGTAGAAGAGCTCTAGGGAACCCGAAAGCCACCCAAGGTAGGGGAACGATCCATTCCACCATGGAACAGAAATTAAACAGTAATCTCTTCTGCTCTGTAAGCTTTTAACATGAAACATATCTCAAACATATCTTAGAAAAGCAGCAGCTAAGGCATAACAAAAAATACCAGATTTTCTATAATACAGATATATTCAAAATTTATTTTGAATCATCTCGATCTTGTTTGCATGAACGGTATGAAAAGGCTTCCACACCACAGACGCACACACAAGCCCAGACCTGACCAAGGCCTTAAAGAGAACAATGATGGTATTGTCATTAGTAAAATCCTGACTCTTTCTCTTGATGTAACTTATAGGATGTTCGCTATAGAATTCAGCGCACATATCAGAAATTGGAGGAGAAATCAGAGCATATACAAATAGAATGATCCAATGTATCCACCTATCAAATGTATTAAACCTATCGAATGATTTTTGTTTTGGATGGCTGTGCATGGATCAGAGACAGATTAATGTTTTACATACCGCCCTTTCCATGTTATCCAGACCCTGAAATGTACGACATTTTGATGCGTTCATTTGATACAGTCTTTCATATTTATAATTTTTATACCGCGGATAGGTGTCTCGTTGGAAACTACTGGCTCATTTCGCCCGAGGTGGAGATGACTATAGTATTTACATATTAATGTGTTCTAGTCATTCAAAACCCCTGTAGAGTCCATTTCGATGATAAGAGCTTGCCATTTCGTCCCAGTAGCTCAACGGTAGAGCGTTGGTTGGCCGAAAGGAGATCCAGGGTTCGATTCCCGTTTGGAACAGCAAGGCTCTTTACAATGGCGTCCGAACTAATTACGTCTGTAGGTTAGTGCAAAGAGGTCGGAGGTCTGAAAGTGATCCTAAAACGATTAGGGTATACGTAAAGTAGTATACCCTAATACGATGATGTTTTAAAAATTATCACAGTTCTACAATCATTTATTTTACTTGGAAACTTCATAAAAAAATGAACTCTATTCAAATGACGTCATCAAAATATAAATCGGCTGGCTCTCTAAGTAAAAGCAGTGAATATTTCATTCATACACTTTTATTATAGATTTTAGAATTATACAATTTTACGTGAAAAATTTCAGTAATTCCTATACAACTCATCTTACAATCACGTGTTTACATTCTGCATCCCTTAAACTGAGGCTTCGTTGTAGAAATAATCCAAGTTGGATGATCATTTAAACTCAAAAATAGTGTACTTACATGGGCGCAGAATAGAGATGCACAGAAAAATACTCACAAATAAAGTGGTTTTAGGACGGCTATAACACTCAATATAGAGAATTAAAGAATTCAATAAAATAACTTTTAAAATCACGATTTTGACTCTGGGAAAAAAGATGGATGCCCTATTTTATTTTGAAGTGGGTATGTGACCTCTTCTATTATATGGGTGTCATTATTATTTTAATTTCTATTTAAAAAACGACCGAACCTATTTTGCTGAAAAAATGTTTATATACTTTATGGCATAATTTGAATATTTTCTAAAATTTTCAAAGTAATTTGTGAATTTTAACTTTGCTTAAAAATGTTTGAAAATGAGGTTCCATAGGGTTCAATGTATTACATTTTTTTCAATCCGGGTTCAGTCCAAAACTATTGGAGTAATATTATGCATTTCCATTCCCATCGATTCCACAGACCGTCTCAACAACATACTAAAATTTAATTTTGATGAAGTCATTTTTACGGCAGTGATCGTGCGAATGGGTAGAGAGACAGACAGAATGAACAAAGTCATAAACACTTTTCAACTATATTGTAAAGTATTGTAAAAATCAACATCCCTTTCAATTCATGCACTTTGCACATATAGTCTGGTGCATCAGCGGCCTTTTCGACCCCTCTAGTTAACACTAAACGTACCAACACTCAATATGTACATATCGGTACCGTGACCGGTTTTAAGATGCGAACTTTTTTGTTGTCTGATTGAATGCAGGTAATATTGATTTTAGTAAGGAAATATTAAACAAAGTAATAATCATCTCAAAATTGGTTTTTTATTTATTTTATAGCACAATGTCAAAATATCTCAATAAGGGTGCTTTCTCACTCTTCATAAATGTTGAGAAGGCTTATTTGTCACGCTTGTACTGAAAACAAGATTTATTTTGAAGTTGTGGATAGGACATTCATTTTAAAAATTCGAAAACTATTTAATATTTTATGAGTTCTCTGTCATTTTTGAACCCCATTTCCTTGAACTTCACCTTTCTAATTTTTTTTTAAATTTATTTTGAGACTAGCTTTCCATGTATGTGGGGTCCAATTGATAGTATTATAAAATATTTCTAATGGTGTCCGTTCCGCTGAATAAATAATGATCGAACGTTTCACATCCTCACCAGTGAAATATTGTAAAAAAATAGGCTCCTCCAATACGCGATAGTTTTGAAATAAGAAATATATATTTTCCACACTGGGCGCGGTAGCCAGTGGTTAGGGATATAGCCCAATGATATGGGCGCTGTAGCCCAGTGGTTAGCGCGCGGGAATTGCACTCGGTAGGCCCGGGTTCGATTCCCTATTCTGCCAAACCTGCCGCCGTGTTCACGCGGAGTACTATCACGTTAAACATGTGGGTCCGTAAGTCCTTCCGAGAGATTGGTGATAGGGGAAGGACGTTACGGTCCCTGTGGGTGCCTCCCCCACTGGGTTCCAGTCTAAATTGGGTGGCTCTTTCCGGCCGTCCAAATAGTTACCTTACACCTTCCTGGTAGGTCGGACGGTCTGGGTCTCAACAACAACACTGTATTCATGGATGGATAACCTACTAGCAACCGAAGCTTGGAGAGAACGGGGCGGAGTCGGAAAGTCGCGTTTGTCATGCATGAACGTTGTTTGGTTCAGAAGTAAATCAAGTTCAGCAACGCGATCTCTATTGACCCACCTCAAGCACTGGGATACGTTCAGAGATCCTGTGACTGTAAAACGTGTTCCTCCGCCTGGAGACTCTTGATGCAGGGAAGGTTCCTTCTATCTTTGCCCTGTTTCCGGCTCGTTTCGATATATACAGGGTGTCCCATAAACATTGACCTCGGATTTTATTCCTTAAATATTGATCTTAGACATATATAATAAATTACAAAGTTGCTTGAAAAAAGATACAGAATTTTATGAATTCGATCAAATTTGAAGAAATACAAAATTTAAATTTTTATACGGCCCCCCGTACAAAAACATTTCCATGAGTAAAATGGGCCCCATATACTAATAAGGTGATGTACAGAATTTTAGCATTTTATCTTAAAAAGTCCCAAAGATATGTTTAAACAAAGTGGGTGTGGGATTAATCACAATTTAAATGTAAATATTTACAGCAAGAGTGCAAATGACGCAACCCCAAAATGACAAATAATATTTGCCTCTTATCTTTAATGGATCTTTGGCATGGATGGAACATATTTTGAACGAGCTCTGTAATATTTGTTTAAAGTTACTATTTCTACACAGTGTAGATACTTTTGTACCAATAAATAGCAAAATTATTATTTATTTATGTAATCATTGTTTTCTTTTGTAATTTTTTGTTGTTGTTGTTGAGACTCAGACCGTCCGACCTACCAGAAAGGTGTAAGGTAACTATTTGGACGGCTGGGAAGATTTTTTTTTAGTAATTTGTGTATGACCTCTGAAATGCGATCTGCCGACATGATTTCTCCCCTCTGAGAACCCATGTCGATGTATCGAAAAGTGGTTTAAGTCAGCATTTTTGTCTTTTCATATTTTTGGGACATTTTATGATAAAATGCTGAAATTTTGTACATCACCTTATTAGTGTATGGGGCCCATTTTACTCATTGGAAATGTTTTTGTACGGGGGCCGTATAAAATATTAAATTTTGTATTTCTTGAAATTTAATACACTTGAAAATTTTAATCGATATAATAAAATTCTGTACCCTTTTTTACGCAACTTTTTAATTTATATGTCTAAGATCAATATTTAAGGAATAAAAGCCGAGGTCAATGTTTTTGGGACACCCTGTGTATATATATATATATTTAATATAAATTTAAGGTAACTTATCACTATAAGGGAAAGAGGATGAAGAGAAATCACAATTAAAAAGGTATATATATATAAATATATAAATATATATATAAAATGAAAAAGAAAACATGGCAGAAATGAGAAAAGGCAATAATAATTAGCTCAAGATTAAAGATCAAGATATGGAGAATAATCAATTGAAACTGCACAAAAAATGGCGGTTAGTTCGAAATTGCATTCTCGTCAGGACAGCCATATAATTCGAATTAAAACCAATAGAATAGCCAGTTTCTGACAATGGCGATAGTATTTAACTATATACACCATTGGAACTGTCTACTGGCTAGTGGAAGGAGCCATAATATAAACCAAATGAATTATAAATCAGAAATATAAAAACAAAAGTTTTAACTCACAGGCACAGGTACCACGTGGATGTCGAACATGCTCACAGGGGAACAGTCGACACAACATTTTACCTCTCTTCGCCAATGCGAGTGGGCACCGGAATGAATACACTTGAACGAAACATAATTTGTATGAAGACTTTCAAAAATAGTAATCAGTATAGTACTCATGACAAGTGGCAAGTAGTCTTTCGAAAATAGTAAACAGTATCAGACTCGGGTCAAGTGGTAAGTTAGGTGATAAGAATGGGTGAAATTCACAAAAATGAGTTATCCAATCAAGGATAAGTAATGCGTTTGTAAAATTATTACGTGGTATATTTGAAATTATTAATAATATTATTTACAAATACTTCCGGATAGTGGTAATTTTGACATATGCGTTTAAGATTATTGATGTGGAGAAAGTGAAACCGAGAATCAGAAAGTCGATGTATTCGAAAGAGCTGGTTTAAAATGATGTTTCTAAACAATTGAATAGAATTACAAGATCGATATGATAGCAGCTTTATAATAGTGAAGCTGTAAGAATCTTTTTTATCATATAGTTTGGTGATAACATGATTATTGCGGGTATCTAAATTTAGGTCTAAATAATTTACAGTTTGACTAACACTAAACTCATTAGGGATTAATTCTAGATTAGATGTGTAAAAATCAATATTAATTGGATAGGAATCATCAATGATTTCCAACGATAGAATAGAGAGAAGTTGCAACTCAAAAATCCTATATTTAAATAAAACCTACAAAATAAACAGAAGTATTAAACAGCGAATCATCAAGCAAATGGAAAAAATGCAAATTTAGAGTCAGCAAGCTAAAGATAATCAACATATATCAAAGATATGGAATCAATAATAGAAAAACAAATAAATTCCAAGCAATAATGCTTTATATATATATTGGATAACTCATTTTTGAATACAAAGGAGAAGTCATATTTCGCAAGTTCTGATTTCCGTCTTAAGACTGGCATACCTTAGTCTATAAGAAATGCTCTTCACTCCGTTTGTCTAAAACACTGGGGGATGTATTTAGTAGCAAACTTGAAAAATTACTTAGCGAAGTATCGCAGACTTGGCGATAATTCACCCAGATTGACGAAAATTTCATCAAAATTGCAAACATAACGCTCAATGAATGAAAATGACGCCTAAATGATGAGTTAATTATTAAAATAGTTTAATATATGGACTCTATCGCTTATTGAGGATGCTATTATTATTATCTATTATTAATTTAGAGTTGTGTGAAATATAAGTTAATTGGGTACTTTGGAATAGGATTACATGTTGTCATCCGGAAAATGGCTCAATGTACAATTCAATGTTAAAAACACAGTACCGTGGATCTTATACATTAATTTTTGACTGAATTCTATTATTTATTATCATTTTATTCTAATTCTGATTTTAATTGATCTGATTCTAATTCTAATTCCTGATTTTAATTTATGTCCTAAATTTTTCAACTTTCATTCCGAAGAATCGCATGCTAGTCATAAAACTTAACAACTTCAACAATTGTAGTGAAAAATAGCCGCGATCCAATTTTTGTGTTCGTGACATTATGCCACCCCTCCCCCGGGTCCGTTGCCAAACTTGGTACCAAAGATTGTTTCAAGCCCTTTCATATGGATGGTTGATTCATTTGAAACCACGATACACATTTTCCCAATGTTTTCTTGCAGGTGAATATTTTATTCATACACTTTTATTCCAGACTCCGGATTTCAATAATTTTGATTGAGAAAATTTCAGCGATTCTTATACAACTTATGTTACAATCACTTGTTTACATTCTACATGCATTAAAATGAGGCTTCGTTGTAAAAATAAGCAAGGCTGGATATTTGTTTAAATTCAAAAATGTTGTCATTGCGTCGTGGGCGCAGTATAAAGATGCACAGAAAATACTCAAAAGTGAAGCGATTTTAAGATGGGTGCAGGCGGCACTCAATATACATTCGAAAGAACTTTAAAAATCACGATTTCGAGAAAAGATTAATGGCCTCTTTTATTTTGAAGTGGGTGACGCGATCTCTTCACATTATATGGGTGTCATTACTATTTTAATTTTTATTTAAAAAAATACCAAACCTATTTTGCTGAATTTTCTTTATATGGCATAATTTGATATACATTATGGCATAATTTGAATATTTCCTAAACTTTTCAAATCAATGTGTGAATTTTAATTTTGCTTAAAAAATGCTTGAAAAATGAGGTCCCATAGGGTTCAGTGTAGTTCAATTTTTTAACCCGGGCTTCATCTAAAATTAATTGAGTCATTTTATTTATCTACATTCCCATATATCCCACAGCCCGTCTCAACACTATACTCACATTTCATTTTGATAAAATCATTTTTACGGCAGTTATCGTGCGAACGGGCAGAATGAACAAAGTCATAAACACTTTTCAACTCTGTTGGAAAGGGTTATAAATTACGCGTTTTTTAAAAATGGATTCTGGTACGAAAACGTAGAGTGGAGTCACATTCCACTTAAGTAACATTAAATATGCGGGATAATATATATATATATATATATATAAATGAATCCAGGATATAATAGATAAAAACTTTTTTTAAAACAGTTTGATAATATCGAATCGGTTTTCATAAAGATAAACGAATTCACGTCCAATGCTATACCATTTTCCTACTATTCATTTTGCGATTTTATTTAAAAAAAATCTTTCTTCTTCTTCGTTTCCTTAAAATAGAATATACACTTTTCAAATAAGGCAAAAGGAACATACATTTTAAGGGCATTGGAAATATCGAACAGTTAAAAAGAAATTAAATTAACATTTTTTTTTACATTTCTGTAAAACTAGAAAAGTATTCAAAATAACTTAACCCATGTTTATTAAAATCTATATTTTTATATACTATATCTAATCCTTTTGTTTTTCTCAATTTCTGATGAAGATTCATTTCCTAACCCAGATTTATTTGCAATTTTTCAGTTATCAGAAACAGGAAACTTCTTTTTCTGCATACACGAATTTTTTACACTTTCCAACGTAGTTGAAAAGCGCTTATGACTTGGGTCATTCTGTCTGTCCGTTTGCACGATCACTGCCGTAAAAGTGACGTCATCCAAATGAAATTTTAGTACGTTGTTCAGACGATCTGCGGAACAGATGGGAATGTCAATGAATAATATCACCCCATTCGTTTCGGATGGAACCCGGGTCGTTCTGTGATCATTAAAAAAATCCCCGCTGAATGTATCGCACTTTAGAGATGTTTAAATATAATTAGAGTTAGAAAGTGTTTCACATAATCAATGCTTTATGCATGACTGATGTTTCTTGTTTTATAAGAATTTAATTTTCCATTCATGGACATCGGCTCTTTCCAGTATTTTACGTTTCAGTTTATACTTTGATTCCCCCTAGAACAACTCCGCAGTGCCTGATTGGATGCTTTGGGATGATAAGCTCCCCGATCCCGAAAATGTAATGTTAAGCGGGTTAATGCTTCCAGAAAGGAGAGGAGGATTAAGTGGAGCAAATGGCTCCCCGGAGGCTGCATCGTTCTCTACAACAATCCTTTATATATCTCTCTCTCTCCGAAGACATTAATTCATATATCGCGATCCGAAATGATATCTGGGGACATTCCATCTTTCGGGATATCTTGGAAAGCGACCCCCCCCCCCCTTTGTTTCTGAGTTGGCATAGATGGACGTCGGCTGGACCGCTCATCATTCCGTATCCTTTAGTCTCACGTCCGGATGTCCCATTCGGTCGGGCGATCCTGCAGCGAGGTCGAGTTCAACAGGATGGGAAAGATGTCGGACACGACTGAATCTGGAATGAGAAGTACAAAGTAAAGCAAAAGTCTTTCTTAATTCTGTTATTAAATAAAATATTTTGAGATATTTGAGACTAACAGTATACCCATTCTTCGTACGGTATATATATTATAAAAAGACTTCAAATTCATAATCATGTGCAAATTCCTATAGTATTCTGAAAGACATTATTATTTAAAGCATTCAAAAATTCTGTGGTCATTAAATGGAAATGACATCTCGCTTTCCTATTGAAGGCAATTATCAAACGCAAAAATAAAGCGGTTTTAGGACGGATGCAGCACTCAATATAAATGTAAAAGAATTTTTAAAATCACGATTTTGACACAGGGAAAAAAGATGGATACCCTATTTTATTTTGAAGTGGGTCACGGGATCTCATCCTATTATATGGGTGTCATCATTGTTTTAATTTTTATATAAAAATCGACCGAACCTATTTTGCTCAATTTTTTTTATATATTTTATGGGAATATTTCCTAAAATTTTCGAAGCCATGTGTGAATTTTAATTTCGCTTAAAATATCTTTGGAAAATGAGGCCCCATTGGGTTCAATGTATTTCATTTTTCCAACCAGGGTTCCATCCAAAACTAATGAGGTGATATTATTCGTTGGCATTCCCATAGGTTCCACAAACAGTCCCAATAACATATTAAACTTTGATAAAGTCATTTTTACGGCAGGGATCGTTCGAACGGACAGACAGAATGAACATAAACGAATGAATGAAGTGATAAACACTTTTCAACAATGTCGTAAAGTGTTAACAAGATCAAAATCAAATAAATCTACGAATCCTCCAAAGTAAAACACGTATTCAAATGAAAAAACAACACCGTTGTTTATAGATGATAACTAGCACCACCTAACGGTCCTATTTGAGGTTGGCTATTTTCGCGTAGGAAAGAACAGATTAAAGGTGGGTATGGTTGGAAACATGAATTGGAAGACGAAGGACAAGTCCATAGTTCTGATATTTTAAATGGAGATGACATCTCGCTTCAGCCGAGTGATGGAAGAGGTCTCATCTCTAACTCCATTTAATAGAGAGTTATAAAGAAATAGCAATATCAAATGAGATGGGTGTTTGTGGATGTTTGGAGCGGATGGCATGAGCTTGGGGTACTTGGATCAGCGTAACGCTCGAAGCTCGTGCTGATATAATATACCCGTAATAACTACACGAACACGAATCTAATATAAACCTTGTTCAAAATATCCACACGAGACAAATTGAAATCAAAGGTGAACAAACATCGAAGAAATCGATGTTACGGAAATTAAGTTTTAGTTATTTATCTACGAGAGTAGATAGATAATCCAGTGGCTCGTTGACATCAGCTTATTTTGTAAAACTCTATTATATTTTAAATGGCATTGTTATTCAAAACATTCTATAGCAAGGAAGATCAATCATGCATAAAGCATTGATTATGAAGCACTTGCCACCTCAAACGCAATGCCACTTACACATCTCTAAAATGCGATCCATTCAGCGGTGGTATTTTTAAAAGGATCACAATGCTACAATAATTTATTATATTTGTAAACTTAAATCTTCATCGAAAAAAAGGAGATTTATGCAAATGACGTTATTGAAATATAAATCGTCTGGGCTCTCTATGTAAAAAGAATGAATATTTCATTCATATACTTTTATTCTATTCATTTCATTCATCACAATACTATAATAATTTATTTTACTTCAAAGCTTCAAACTATAGAGGTAAAAGTAATTTAACTCTATGCTTAAAACTTCATCGAGAAAGTCTGCAATTAGATCGTCTACTTCTGTAAAATCAATAAATGTTTCATTCATATCAGCTATATTGCAGACTCCAGAGTTCAATAATTTTGCGTTAAAGGAATTCAGACATTCTTATACAACTCGTCTTACAGCAGTGTTTACATTCTCCATAAGTGAAAATTAGATTTCTTTGTAGAAATAATCAAAGTCATTTAATCAAAGTCAATCAAAGTCATGATCATTTAAACTCAAATATATTATAATTGCATTGTTTCAGAATACAGATGCACAGAAATTAAGCAAAATGAAGTGGTTTTAGGATGGATATAACACTCAATATAAATTTAAAAGAACTTTAAAAATCACGATTTTAACACAAAATGCCCTATTTTATTTTGAAATGGGTCACGTGATCTCTTCATATGATATGAGTGTCAATATTATTTTAATTTTTATTTAAAAAGCTACCGAACCTATTTTGCTGACATTTTTTCATGGTATAATTTCAATATTTCCTAAAACTTTCGAAGCCATGTGTGAATTTGAAATTCGCTTAAAAAATGTTTGAAAAACGAGGTCTCATGGGGTTGAATGTCTTTCGTCTTTTCAATCCGGGTTCACTCCAAAACTGATTGGGTGATATCCCATTTCATTTATATTCCCATAGGTCCCAAAGACCATCTGAACAACATGCTAAAATTTCATTTTGGCAAAGTCGTTTGGACGGCAGTTATCTTGCGAACGAATTGGCAGACAGACAGAACGAACAAATTCAGAAACACTTTTCAACTATATTGTAAAGTGTTAATAATTTTATTCTCCTAAAAAGAATCTGTGTCCTCGCTCCACACATTTATCTTCACCGGCCGATACAAAGAATAAAACATACCGGTCCGTTTTGTAAACAAATTTACAAAACATATTATTTAATTCCCACAAGCGACAGGGATTATTAAGGAAATTGACATACTACATGGGCTACATTTTAAAATGTTGCTGAATGTGTCACCAAGTAGGACTGACAGACAAACGCCACCGAAACATAAAAATAAAATATACTTCATATTTTATGACTTAATATTTTATTATATACTTAATATTTCATATAATTATATAATAAAATACCCTTTCAAAATACAACTCATTTCATTGATTTGCTTTTATTTTTATCAATTGGCTAACATTTTTATCGATTTTGCAACATTAAAAAATGTCCCCGAGTTGGCGATGTTCCATTCAATATTTCGCCCATCATGACAGAGACGGATGGACGGATAAATGGGTTATTCTTGTAATGAATTCATTTAAAATATTTTCATATACATTTTAATGAATATTTCATATTCATTTCAAATATTGCCCTAATATGCCCCCCCTCCCACACACACATGCACACTTTGTTATTCGTATTATTCAAAGACTGTAGACTGACTATATGTAAATTTTAAAAATTTCTTTGAAGTATAACTCACGGAACACATTAAAAGATAAATTACGCTCTTTTGTTGCATTCCATAAATATGCATTGGTGAAGTGCTGAGGTGGTAATAATGTGAGAAATGTCGAGGCAAGAATCTTTATCGGCGTTAACAGAAAGTTAGATACAGACTAAAAGAACATTGAAGCATTCCAAAACGTTTTGTCAGGTTGACCACCGAATAAACTGAATATCCTATTAATAAGTAAAATATAAGGAAAATCCGAACAACGTATATAAGCACATATGCAACACACAGCTGTTCCCCTTCGGAATTTAATAAATCTTCAATAGCTCAACATTGCTTTCAATTGGACCACCGCTTTGAGTTTTCTTCAGCAAGGATCCTACAGAAATGCACATCGATCTAGGACCTTGACTTTTTTGAAGCCTTCCATATCCAGAAAAGTTCTAATCGTTTAATGAATGACATGTCCAGTACTCCATTTTTGTCCACCGTCTAACCTTTCTTAACCTTTAGGGCTTTATGTGTTGTTACAAGCTATTTTTCGTCTTGTTGGGTCTCATTTTTCTTGTTTGAACATGACTCGCCTTGCCGGGATCCTGCGTATTACTTCAAGTTTTGGATTGACTGGGCTGTTCTCCGTGTTGCTTTCTCATTGACCCTTTCAGGTGAACTTTCAATCCAGGTCTTGAATTTCCTTTTTGACTTCGGATTTGTTGGTTCTTTTACACTCACGAAGGGGATCCTTGAAACAGCTGTATTGTCTTATTTGTGCATATGTATGTTGCTCAACTTTTCATTATTCTATCATTTCGTTGGTTAAAGAACTCCTGTGACAAAATAAGCTTTTTAGTAAGTTGTTTTACGATTTTTATAAAACAAATAAGTCTATGCAGCCATTTATTTTCTGACGTTATCTCTAAACATCGATTTGTAATGAATGAATACGACTGCCTATTTGAATGAAGATTTTCCTTATTTCTTTTCCTAGATTTTGTGCCTGGAACCACCGACAGTCCTGCCATCCCGTCTTCCACTCGCTAAACCATGCTCATATTTCACAGAAGGAAGTCCCTCGTCGTCAAGGTGCTTCTTCTGATACCGGTTTCTTGGCTGCTGATCACCATGCTGCTGAGCTTCACAGAGAAACTGCGTCTGGAGAAAGAAGGACTCGAGGCGATCCATAATCACGCGGGCGGAAACAACATTCACAGCAGCAGCAGCGTTGAAGGGGATAAGTATGAAGGCAGGAAACCCCGGCAGTCTCTGGAAGACAACCGAAACCAGGACTCTCATCAGGATTCTAACCTGCAGGGCGTGCTGCCGCCCCCTAGGGACCCCGACGGACCGGGCGAGCTGGGCAGGCCCGTCAAGATGACCAATTTGACGGAGGAGCAGCAAAAAGTGATGAAGTTAGGTTGGGAGAAGAATGCTTTCAACCAGTACGTGAGCGATTTGATGTCGCTGCACAGGAGTTTGCCGGACGTCAGAGGAAGAGGGTGAGAATGGCTTCTGTGCTTAATTTTCAGTTGAAAGGTAACATTTAGATTCCCTCGTGTTCGAGATTTTGGTAAAGACATGATACAGATGTCATGGGTGTGGAAAAATTGAAAACGTAGTTTGCACCAGCTCTTAATGCCAAACCACTGCAAAAAATGACCCTTCTCGTACAATTTTTGGAAACCATTCCATTTCGATGATAATAGCTTGCAATTTCGCCCCAGTAGCTCATCGCTAGAGCGTTGGCTGGCTACTTCGGAGATCCAGGGTTCGATTCCCGGTTGGGGTAGCAAGGTTCTTTAGAATGGCGCCCGAACAAATTCAACCCTGTAAGTTAGTGTAAAGATGTCGGAGGTCTGAAAGGGGCCTCAGTAGAAATCGTACGGATTCAGTAAACCTAGAAGATTGAACGCCGATTTCAAATTCACAGAATAACGACCCTGCAGGATACTAAACTGGGCAAAAATAGTTGTAGAGGCTAACCTGAAGTAAAAATAGCAGGAGGCAGTCAGTCAGATAGTCAGATGCCCGCCCATCTAGCATTAGAGGGTGGAGAATGCAGAGTCCACGTCGCCGATAAGAATTTGCCATTTCGTCCCAGTAGTTCAACAGCAAAGAGTTGGTTAACCAGCTCGGAGATTCAGGGTTCGATTCCCGGTTGGCACAGCAAGGTCCTTTACACCATGTGTCTCATAAACTATCAGGTTTTGCTAAGAAAATGCCGAGTCTGTTTTTGCAATGAAACAGAATAGAATAAACCATATTGCTCAAGTGGTGCAAAAATAGTTAAAGGATATGTTAAAAGCACAGCATACAATAAATTAGCAGCCGTATTATCACAAAGAACCGTATAAAGTTTTTGGGATGAAAAGGCTAATCATCTAAGATAAAAATTCGCTCGGCTGTATTTTTATCATGAAGAAGGAGGAGATTTTTGCCTCCAAAACCGGTTGATACATGAAGTTACTAATTTGTTTTATGCTGTGTTTTTAGCTTCCTTTTTAGTCGTGTGTTTAGCGTATGCTGTGTTTATACTTCTTAGAATAAAATAGCCTCTATATTTATGGATAACTGCCAGTATACCCGTTCTTCGTACGGAATATGCAATATACAGAAACTTAAAATTCACAATCATGCCCAAATTTCTATAGTATTCTAAATGACACTGTTATTCAAAATGTTATATTTAAATATTTAAACGATTGCTCCTAAAATAAAGTTTAAGAATCTCTGTTCAAAATGGGCAGATCTGAAGAATGAAACATCCTGATCCCGTTCGTAAATAAATTTATAGAAAATATGGAATTGAATCAATGTATGTCAAAATGAAAGCTCTGAAATTGTATGGGAAGATAGACCAGTATGCTACTTATATTTTCGTAGATTAGAAGATATATATACCCTTGTAATAGTAGAAGATTTCCCGTACTATAGTATGTGAGTTTCAAAAATATTTCTCAAAATAAAACAGAAACAATTGAAAATATCAATTATCCCCATCATCTAACCTTGAAGGCCGTCATGAATCTAATCCAGTTAAAAATGCAATTTCGATAAAATTTATTTTGCACATTTTTTACTTTCCTTATATACATAATGTATAAGGAAAGTATTGTGACGGGTCGAAAATTCGAATTCGAGTTTTCGACGGGAGAGCACGTTTCAGGCATCCCTGATCACGAATCAAACATTTTTGAAGTGATGTCTGTGTGTGTGAAAGAATGTGTGTGTGTGTGTGTGCGTGTGTGTCAGTGAGTCTGTGGAGACGATAACTGACGAACGAATGGACCGATTCGAACAAAATTTGGTACAAAAATCACAATCCGTAAACACTGGAAGCCTATTGTTTTCATATGCAATCGATTGTTCAGAACCCCCCTAAATTTTCGAGTGAAATTTTAAAAAAATCGTTAAAAAATCAAAACCGCTAATAAAGTTACGCAAATAGACATTTCTTATGTATTTTTTCATTAGAAAGCGATTGGCATAAATTTTAGAACGCTAAAATGAATCGTTCTCGAGATATTGCACATTTTTCAAAAAAATTATCAACAAGTCATATAAAAAAATATATTTCCTATTGAGAAACATGTTCACTTTTCATATGTAATACCATGCGATAAATTGGGTGACATCATTCTCGTGGAACTAGCTCGTTCCATTCAGGAAAAAAAGATACTTTGAGTCATACTTTTGTATTTGAACGCCAATAGTCATTTATCTGTTGTAAGAATAACTTATTTCTCCTTCCATAACGCTTGGCGAGATTTTGGCGACGAATTTGGCGGAATGTCGCCAACTTGGCGACATTTCTAATTGTTGCCAAATTAACAAAAATCTCGCCAAATGGATAAAAATGACGCTCAATCCATGAAAATGGCGACTCATTGAAGAAAATTCAATATCTTGGAAAGAATATAAGTATCTACTATAAGAATAGCATTTTTTTTAACTGTAAAAGTAGGAAATTCATTGCATTATATAAGGAAAGTCATGTGTTGCCCACATCAGATTTTTTATTATTTAAATCGGAAAAAATTAAATAAAATCGTGTGACACATACACGTATTGGACTCAAATCCGGAAAAATATCGTCGGCATAATGCTATGTCTACATAATGCTATAGGTCTACATAATGCTACATAATGCATAATGCTATGTCTACATATATCGTCTGCATAATGCTATGTCTATGAAAGGTTTTAATTAATATCTAGACAGCCTCTGATATTAAAAACTCGAAGGACCAAGGTCACCCACACAATTTAATTTCATTCTCCCATTATGATGAGGCAGATTCATTTCATTTATATGGATTTTAGAAACGTTTTATTTGATCTAAAAGAAAATAGCCAATGCTCTTGCTCTGTTCATGGGTTCATTTTGTAAATAGTAATCTACTTTGAGCAGCATCTTAACTTTTGGACAATTTTCTTATCTCATTTTTTCTCACTCTTGCTTTCATGTATTTCTATTGCTTTCTCGTGTGACTGAGGTCAACTGTTCTCTTTGAATTGGCTGCTGCCGTTTTTAAGGACATTTATATTGTATTGAGATATATTTAATAGGTAGTGATCAGACGTGGTCATGCTGCTAATGGGGATTGTAAAATCTTTGTACAATGAGGGTTGCTTTTTGTGCCGAGAAGGCCCTCTGAATACCTGGCTATAATGAACTTCCAGGTGTAACGTATGTGAAGTGCGAGGTAAATCATGCATACTTGACGTATGCATCTTAACAACCGTCTGAATTGAGGATGGAAGTTCAGTTCCTCAGCCTGAATACCTGGCTATAATCAATTTCTAGGTAACGAGTAGACCTATTTCAAAATTCAAAATGACATTCGTTTCGAAAAATATTCAATGATATTGGCATTACGGAGGATTCTTTAAAATGAGGTCGCGCGTTGTAAAATTTTTATTCGACAAGACACCATTTCGGGCATCATGAGACATTTATTTTAATAATATTTACAGCAGTTCCTGATCCAAATCTATTCTGAGATTTAGAGGTACTTTGATTGAAATGTATTTAAAACCCAGTCTCTGCGTCTTTAGCAGCGTATGTCATTTGAAGACACAGGGGGCAAAATCATGGCTACCATTCGCATATCTTCAGAAACAGCTCATGAATATCCTTACGGAAGTTCATTTTGAGATGTGCCTCTAAGTTTTTTGCATTGAGGGTATGCATTGGACGCAATGTAATTACAGAATATTTTCACTGAGTCTTCATCGAGAGAAAAAGATAACATTTCCTTTCCAAATGCAAAATGAATCCCATACATAGAGCATGGGCACGAGCGTCCATAAACAACCTGCGTAGTAGAATGCGCAGAAGGGCATTATTTTTACCATAGCGTGTCATGGCGTGTCACTACTAAGCAAAAGAATATTTTGTTTTGGAAACGTAAGGGCAAAAGGGCCCGTGTGACGTCACGTGCCCATGCTCTATTATCGGATTCCTTGAATCTAGATTCCGCAAGATGAAAATCATGAACTCTGCCCAATGAGAACGACAAAGAAGAATATCTGATGGTTGCGTTTAATATTCATTTTATTAGAAACACTGTTTTAGGTCATTAGGTGTGTGTGAGCCGATTTATTTTACCGCCAAATATATATTTTTTTACTTTCCCTACAATACCCGGTAATGTATAGGGAAAGGATTGGAATCATACCGAAAATCGCAACTCGAATTTTCGACGGATCAACACGTTTTGTGACCTCTAGAATACGGAAAAACTATTTTTAACGTGGCGTATGTGTGTGTCTGTCTGTCTGTGCAATGCATGTATCCAGTCTAACTCAAAAACGAATAGACCGAATTTCATAAAATTGGGTAGGTAATTGCCTCGTGTGTGACCCTGGTGCTAATTCGTTGTTGGTATGATTCGAGAAAAAACAACTCACCTTTTTTTGCGAAATGACACGCCAAAATGGACTGTATCCACTCTAGCCGAAAACTATTGGATCACATTTTGCAAAATTGGGTAGATAAGTCCCTTGTGAGTGACCCTGCTGCTGATTCGATTTTGGTACGATTTGGAAAAAATGACCTTCTTTTTGCGAAATGGACAGCAAAAATCGCCAAAATCAAAGATAATCATACCGTATGCCGAAATATATCCATTAAATGCTTGTTTTATACGTCATTCTAAAAAGAATAAGACCCACCCCACCACACTGGGACTATCCGTCCTCACGATATTTTAGTTTTTCGCATGTTCGCTACCCCACTTTGGAAAATAAGTGTAGTTACCCAATGGGAAAGAAAATTGAATTAAAAATGCCAATTCAGTGTCATTTTAAATAATTCTAGGCGTTATTGTGTGCCATTCAACTCAATATAATGAATGATTGAAGAAATCAAGTGAACGTGAATAGGAGTCACGATTTTTAATGTGTGAAGGCCCACTCGCTAGATGAGAAGACAGATTTGCGAATCATTGGAATCATTTCTCGTGTAATGGTTCGGGATCTCTCCCGCCGAGGAACGCGAATCAACGGCTGCGAACCGAGGCATTTATCTCGCATTAATTGATTTTTAATACGGCAAGGAATGGAGAGCGTCTCCGTTTCGCGCTCTACCCATGACGTCGTGCTACGGTGGTAGTGTTTGTTATGGAATTGCTTACACAGTATCGATAAGCAAGAAAGATCAGTCGTGCATAAAGCATTGATGATGAAACGCTTTGTAACTGAACTGCAATTTTATTTAAACGTCTCTAAAATGCGATACATTCAGCGGGGATATTTTTTTTATTATTAATTAATTTATTATGTTTGAAAACTTGAAACTTCATCGAAAAAAATGAACTGGATTCAAATGACGTCATCGAAATAGAAATCGTCTGGCTCTCTGTGTAAAAGTACTGAATGTTTCATTCATACACTTTTATTCTAGACTCCAGAGTTCAATCACTTTGAGTGAAAAAAAATCAGCCATTCTTATACAACTCATCTTACAATCACTTGTTTGCATTCTGCGTCCATTAAAAGACGACTTCGTTGTAAAAATGATCAAAGTTGGATAATCAATTAAACTTTAAAATAGTGTCATTGTGTTGGCACAGAATACAGATCATAGAAAATACGCAAAATTAAAGCGGTTTTAGGACGGATGTAACATTAAATATAAATTAAAAAGAACTTTAAAAATCACGATTTCGACACTGGGAAAAAAGATAGATGCCCCATTTTATTTTGAAGTGACCCACGTGATCTCTTTATATTATATGGGTGTCATTATTTTAATTTTTATTTAAAGAACTACCGAACCTATTTTACTGACATTTTTTTTTATATATTTTACGTGGTCATTTGAATATGTCCTAAAATTTTCGAAGCCATTTGTGAATTTTAACTTCGCTTAAAAAATGTTTGAAACATGAGGTCCCATAAGGTTTAATGTATTTCACTTTTTCAACCCGGGTTCAATCCAAAACTAATGGGGTGATATGATTCGTTTACATTCCCATAGGTCCCACAGACCGTCTCAACAGCCTATTAAACTTTCATTTTGATAGAGTCATTTTTACGGCAGTGATCGGGCGAACGAACAGACAGACAGAATGATCATAGTCATAAACACTTTTCAACTATGTTGGAAAGTGTTAAAAACGCCTTTTTAGGGTTCAGTGGATGTTTTTGTTTGGATTTCTTTCTCATTTGGACACAAAATCCCTACTTAGCATTTTAGACATTGCTAAGGCATCGCAGATTAGGAAAAATAGTTTCAAGAAACTGGCATTTTTGACTATGGGCTGGTTCTTTTAAAATTATGTTTTGGAGTTTTACGAGTGCTTCCTAGTATTCTTGAGACCCAATAAATTTTTGACTTTTCTCTGTTAATTTTACCAGAGGTTGAACCATGCCTGCCCAGTTGTCAATAAATGTTCTGAAATAATGTGTGATGCCCAAAAGAGTTTAAACGTGTTTAGTTGATTTTGGTGCTGGAAAACTTTGGATCTTTTGAGTGTTTTTATCTGAAGATAAATATCCGTGGTTAATTTCGAAACCCAGATACTCTATATCTGCTTTAAATGGCTGGACTTTCTCAGGGTCGAGCGTTCAATTGTAAGATATCAGTTTGTCGCATTGCAAAGTTTCGAGTACTTGTTGGAAAGTATCGCCGGCGACAATGATGTCGTCTAAGAAATATCTTAATCCTCTCTAATATCACCTAGTCTCTCTTAGTGTCTCTAATAGTCTCTTAGTGTCTCTAATATCACCTAGACTCTTATGTATTAGTTTAGCAAAGTAGATATTAGCAGCGATGAGTGCTATTAGCAGTGATTATATTAGCATGTATTAGATTCATTACAAAAACTTACTATTTTCAATGTATTTAGCAACACGTATACTTCGTGTCCTTACCGAATTACCTTATGGTAATTCGATACTATTTAATTGAATCGAACTTGACCTTGACAGCCTCAACATAAGGCGGTGTTTGTAGCATCCGCTGAGGAAAATGAGACTAGACTTGATCCATTCCACTTCTTACAATCATTAAAATCTTGACTTGGCCAAAACTTTTATTACTTTCCCTATATACATAGTATAATGTATAAGGAAAGTATTGTGACGGGGTCGAACATTGGAATTCGAGTTTTCGACGGGAGAGCACGTTTCAAGCATCCATGATCACGAATCGAACAGTTTTGAGGTGCTGTCTGTGTGTGTGTGTGTCAGTGAGTTTGTGGAGACGATATCTCACGAACGAGTGGAGCGATTCGAAGGAAATTTGGTACAAAAATTACAATCCGTGAATACTAGACGCCTGTTGTTTTTAAACACAATCGAATGTTTAGACCCCCTATTTCGAGTGAAATTTTAAAAAACTATCAAAGAAATCAAAACCTTTAATAAAGTAACGCAAATAGACATGTTTTATGTAATGTTTCCTTAGAGAACGATTGGCACAAACTTGATAACGCTAGCATGAACCGTTCTCGGGATATTGCATATTTTTCAAACAAATTTATCAAAAAATCACATAGATTAAAAAAAATATTAACTGTTGAGAAACGTATCCAGTTTTCATATGTAATATCATGCGATACATTGGGTGACATCATTCACGTGGATCTAGTTCGTTCCATTCATGAGAAAATATACTTTGAGGAATACTTTTGCATTTGAACGCCAATAGCTATAATCTGCTATAGGAATAACTTATTTCTTCGTCCATAATGTTTGGCAAAATTCTGGCGACACATTTGGCGTAATGTTGCCAACTTGACGGCTTTTTTAAATGTTGAAAAATGAACGAAAATCTCGCCCAATGGATAAAAATGACGCTAAACCAATGAAAATGACGAATCTGGTGAAAATTTAATATCTTGGAAAGAATATAAGTATGTACTATAACAATAACCTATTTTGTTTTTACTGTAAAAGTAGTCGATTCATTGCATTCTATATAAGGAAAGTCATGTGATTTTTTCTTTAATTGTTCAGTTTAAGGGCCCACCATAACTCGCATCATTATTTGAAATGACACAGAATAAGTACTTTTAATTCCATTTTCGTGTTCATTGGGGAACGGGACGTCTTTTCAAACGCGGCGAGACGTCTAAAATATCTCGAGAACGACTCGTCCTACGGGTTTGTCTTATTCTTTTCATTGTCAAAATGTACGTATGAATCAAGCATTTAATGGATATAGTTGCGCAAGCGTAGCCCTTTATTTTAGATTTGGACAATTTTTGCGAATCGTACGAAGATCTAATCAGCAACAGGATCAACCACACGTAAAAATTTATAAAATGGGTTCTATTCGTTTTTGAGTTAGAGTGTATACATACTACATCACACACACACACGTTTACTTCACTCAATTCACATTCACTTTATTTCTTCAATAATTCATTATATTGAGTTGAATGGCAGAAAATAACACCTATAATTATTTAAAATGACACTGAATTCGCATTTTTAATTAAACTTTCATTATCATTGGGTAACAGGACGCATTTTCAAAAGAAGCGTAGCGAAAATGCGTAAAACTAAAATATCTGGAGAACGGCCAGTCCTAGTGTGATGGGGTGAGTTTATTCTTTTCATTGTTAAAAATTACGTATAAAACGAGCATTTAATGGATATATTTCAGCTTACATATTTTTTTATTCTGACGATTTTTGTGGGTCACTTCGCAAAAAAAAAAAAAAGAAAGAAAGAACAGGTTACTCTTTTCCCATTTGTACTAAATCGTTTCCCAATCGTACCTAATCGTATCAGCACCAGGGTCACCCACACGTGACTTATCTACCCAATTGTGTGACATTTGATCTATTAGTTTTCCAGTTAAAGTGGATACAGGCCATTTTTGAGGATCATTTCGCAAAGAAAAAAAAAAGCGAATTATTTTTCTCAAATCGTACCCAAAACTAATCAGCACCAGGGTCGCACACAATTGACTTACCTGCCCATTTTTATGAAATTCGATCCATTAGTTTCTGAGTTAGAGTGGATACATACATTGAACAGACAGCCACAGAGACAAATAAACAAACACACACAGAGACAGACAGACAAACATACACACACACGTCATAGATTTTTCGTGTTGTAGAGGTCCCAAAATGTTTTGATCCTGTAAAATATCGAGTTTCGAAACGATTCCAATTGTGCCGATTATTAATTTTGTTGATTAAAATTAATATTGTCAAAAATGCATTTTACATTAAATTAATTATTTATTAGTATATTAATTATACATGTAATCTGTTCTAAAACTTACTGCTGTGTACATTGCGTTGGTGGCCGCAAAACCCACCTATTTCTGTGCTTAACGGGATACTAAGTTAACAAACTAAAAATTAAGGTTAATAGTAAAGGAACAAACATTTATTTATCACATACTCAATTTACACTCTTTAGTTTTACAAATTAAATAAATATCACAATAGTGGAATACATCTCAATGGTAGTTCGGGGGGTGTAATGCCAGATGAATTGATATTTGGTTGGAGCACGTGGTGGGATGCATTAATTAGCTTTTCCTTAAAAACACAAATTTAGACAAAGAGGTTATCCTCATATAGTTTAATTGTACGGTACCTGATCTTCGTTCATATAACTTGGGTAACACCGATGCTTTGTCACACTTTACACTTGCAATACCAGATGAACATGAGCTCTCCTTCGAATTCCTATATCAGAGACGCACACACAACTCTTAACTCTGCTACCGCCGCTTCTTCTTGACTAGTCTAACTCCAACAGCCTGCCTTGACCAATTCTGACTCCCACTTCGAGCAACTCTCACTTATATCCCTTTTTCGGTCCGCGGTCCACGTGCTGAAATGCAGAGCTGAGGGCTAATCCGTAGACATGGCGTCGCCGTCTCGGTTGCCGCCAAACGGCTTAGCGTGGTATGTAAACATGGGCGTGGTATGTAAGATATGGGGCCACCTGTATATTATCGCCCATCTGCTTAGCGTGGGGATAATCCGCACGCATTCCTGGTTCCATTATTTTTTAATCCTTCCAAATATTTATTACTTTACATTTCTGGCATTACACCAATTTCGAACGATTCCTTTCCTTATACATTACCTTGTATTGAAGGGAAAGTAATGTGTGTGCTAATGTCCAAAGCATGGAAAATTTTTCTTAGAATAAAATTAGTTTAAAATAATAGGTAGGCCAATAAAATTGTTTCTTCACAATGACTCTCCCAAGTAACATTCTTCTTCATTCTCTTCTTGCAGGCGAAATGTACGGAAAGGAGACAATGGTTGCACTACAACCCAACGGCATTCATTTTCTTTCGAAGAAAGAGTCAAAATGAACCGTTTCTCATGCTCTTTGTTGGCTCGAAGAGACCAACAAAACGCATCGTTTATACTCGAAATCATGCTTTCTACGATCATGTGCATTTTGCGTGAGGGGACATTTTTCCATTTTTACCCGGCCAAATTGAGCTTTCTTATGACGCTGTTTTATTTAGGGCGATTTCTCTGTTTGGGTCCAATATTGAAATACATTCTTGACCCACTGCTACAGAGCCGATTTTCTTGAAATTCGACACATGTATTTATTTGCGATGGCAACACAACATTTCATCCAATTGAAATGGATCCCCTCCCTGGATTCTGACCCAATTCCGGATCCCCTGGAATCATGCTCAGAATGGCCCGTAAAAATCCCATTACTATAAGGTCGTTATAAAAATTTTCTCTTATGTATATATCGAAGTAAAGCCGTACAATAAATTATTTTTAATTATCTTGCAACAATTGGGATTATATATATATATATATATATATATATATATATATATATATATATATATATCCAGTAGACAGTTTCATCGGTGTCTATAGTTAAATACTATCGCCATTGTCAGAAACTGGCTATTCTATCGGTTTTAATTCGAATTGTATGGCTGTCCTGACGAGAATGCAATTTCGAGCTAACCGCCATTTTTTGTGTAGTTTCAATGGATTGTTCTCTATATCTTAATCTTTTATCTTGAGCTAATTATTATTGCCTTTTCTTTTTTATTTTTATTTATATTTATATATACTTTTTAATTGTGATTTTTGTATCCTAATATTCTTCTCATTCCCCTTTCCATTGTAGTGATATGTTACCTTCTATTTTTATCCTTAGTCTTGGTCTATAGTTACTTATTTGTAACACATATGCTAGAGATGGGTTTTTTTGTACATACAGTAGTTTATGCATAGTTTTCGCTTAAAATCTTTCAATATATATATATATATATATATACACTGGCGGAAAATAAAATCCCATTGAGTCAAGAATGCCTTTAAGGACACGAAGAAGGCAGTATCAGCAGCTTAGTGAGTTTGAACGGGGCTGTGTAATAGGGTTACGAGAGGGTGGATTTTCTTTGCGTGGTATTGCAGAAAGACTTGGCAGGGATGTATCCACTGTTCGTGATTGTTGGCAGCAGTGGTCACAGGAAGGCGCTGTCTCAAGAAGAGCGGGGTCCGGCCGCACACGGGCCACTACTGAGAGGGAAGAACGCCGTATTCGCCGCATGGCTGTGGCGGATCGTACTGTCTCTGCAGCAGCAATTAAAGCTTCTGTTGGCCTCAGAGTGACACAGCGAACTGTAAGAAATCGATTACTTGAGGGACAGCTCCGAAGCAGACGGCCTGTAGCGTTCATACCACTGACTCCGAATCACTGTCATCTGCAACTTCAGTGGTATCAAGTTAGAGCTCATTGGAGGGCGGAGTGGAGATCTGTTGTATTCCCAGATAAGAGCCGTTTTTGTCTGGGTGCCAGTGATGGTATTATCTTGGTAAGAAGGACGCCAGGTGAGCACTTGGAACCAAGCTGCCTGGAGCGTAGACACACTGGACCTGCAGGAGTTATGGTCTGGGGAGCCATTTCCTATGACAGCAGGAACACATCGTCGTTAGCCCAAGCACCTTGACAGCAAATTTGTACATCAGACTGGTGATTGAACCGGTTGCGCTGCCATTCATGAGCAGTATTCAAGAGGGTGTTTTCTAACAGGATAACGCTCGTCCTCATACCGCTACTGTCACCCAACGTGCTCTACAGAGTGTCGACGTTACCTTGGTCTACAAGATCACCAGATCTTTCTCCCACTGAGCACGTATGGGACATTATTGGAAGACAAATCCAGCACCATCCACAACCAGCATTAACCGTGGCTGATTTGACGGACCAGGTGCAACAGGCATCGAACTGCATCCCGCAAAATGACATACGGCACCTGTACGATACAATGCATGCACGTTTGCATGCTTGCATTCAAAATCGTGGCGACTACAGCGGTTATTAATGTACCACCATTTCACATTTGAAATGGCTCTTCTCGCGCATACTTTAACCTGTGAACTTGAAACTTTCAAATAAATATGTTACCTACAGAAATGCTTTGCCTAAATGTCATTCCTCTAAACTAATTTCTTCTTAGAGTTGGGATTTTATTTTCCGCCAGTGTATATATATTATATATATATATATATATATATATATATATATATATATATATATATATATATATATATATATATATATATATACACAAGGTGATGCAAAACGATGGGACAAAACTTAAGGGGTGATACAACACACCTGAACAAGCATTTTTCGTCATACATTGCATGGTCGTAGGTTAAGAGGTTAGCACTTATGCTGCATGAAATGATGGAACACAAGAATGACAAAGGAGATATGAAGAAATGACAGAACACATTTTAACGAACAACTTACAGAAACTGTTCAAAACAATAAATCGAAGACATTACGAAACAAATTGTAATGAATAACTTACAGAAACGGCTCAAAACAGCGTCCGCCAACGAATGCATTTCGTTTTAAATATCATTTAATGTTGTAAAAATATAAGCTCTTATTTTTAAAAAAAAATTTCTCCAGTTCTATATTTTTTGATAACAAAGCCGAATATAATGTTTCCATTCATATGGATGGCCGCTGTCGTGTACACAAAAACAGACACACGGACATCCCCCCCCCCCATATAGTTTAAACGTGTTTTGGAGGTTTTGAAACCCACAGTGGCATCTCAATCTCTGATTCGAAAATTTTCGAGACAACAATACTTTCTCCATGCTATAGTGCGCAGTATAAGAATGTAAGTATGCTATTCCATATATTTATTTATACATGCATATTGTAAAGAGCCTTGCTGCCCCAACCGGGAAGCGAACCATGGGTCTTTGAACTGGCCAGCCAACGCTCTACCGTTGAGCTACAGGGACGGAATGGCAAGCTCTTATCGCAGAAGTGGACTCTGCCATTTGTTTTGACTTATTCCTGTTAACAGCAGAGTATGCATGCCCGGATGTAGCTCCTAAATATATCAAAGTCTTAAAATGCGGAAGAATAAAGCGAAACACGCAAAAGGAGAGCACGTTTCAAGCATCCATGATCACGAATCGAACAGTTTTGAGGTGCTGTCTGTGTGTGTGTGTGTCAGTGAGTTTGTGGAGACGATATCTCACGAACGAGTGGAGCGATTCGAAGGAAATTTGGTACAAAAATTACAATCCGTGAATACTAGACGCCTGTTGTTTTTAAACACAATCGAATGTTTAGACCCCCTATTTCGAGTGAAATTTTAAAAAACTATCAAAGAAATCAAAACCTTTAATAAAGTAACGCAAATAGACATGTTTTATGTAATGTTTCCTTAGAGAACGATTGGCACAAACTTGATAACGCTAGCATGAACCGTTCTCGGGATATTGCATATTTTTCAAACAAATTTATCAAAAAATCACATAGATTAAAAAAAATATTAACTGTTGAGAAACGTATCCGGTTTTCATATGTAATATCATGCGATACATTGGGTGACATCATTCACGTGGATCTAGTTCGTTCCATTCATGAGAAAATATACTTTGAGGAATACTTTTGCATTTGAACGCCAATAGCTATAATCTGCTATAGGAATAACTTATTTCTTCGTCCATAATGTTTGGCAAAATTCTGGCGACACATTTGGCGTAATGTTGCCAACTTGACGGCTTTTTTAAATGTTGAAAAATGAACGAAAATCTCGCCCAATGGATAAAAATGACGCTAAACCAATGAAAATGACGAATCTGGTGAAAATTTAATATCTTGGAAAGAATATAAGTATGTACTATAACAATAACCTATTTTGTTTTTACTGTAAAAGTAGTCGATTCATTGCATTCTATATAAGGAAAGTCATGTGATTTTTTCTTTAATTGTTCAGTTTAAGGGCCCACCATAACTCGCATCATTATTTGAAATGACACAGAATAAGTACTTTTAATTCCATTTTCGTGTTCATTGGGGAACGGGACGTCTTTTCAAACGCGGCGAGACGTCTAAAATATCTCGAGAACGACTCGTCCTACGGGTTTGTCTTATTCTTTTCATTGTCAAAATGTACGTATGAATCAAGCATTTAATGGATATAGTTGCGCAAGCGTAGCCCTTTATTTTAGATTTGGACAATTTTTGCGAATCGTACGAAGATCTAATCAGCAACAGGATCAACCACACGTAAAAATTTATAAAATGGGTTCTATTCGTTTTTGAGTTAGAGTGTATACATACTACATCACACACACACACGTTTACTTCACTCAATTCACATTCACTTTATTTCTTCAATAATTCATTATATTGAGTTGAATGGCAGAAAATAACACCTATAATTATTTAAAATGACACTGAATTCGCATTTTTAATTAAACTTTCATTATCATTGGGTAACAGGACGCATTTTCAAAAGAAGCGTAGCGAAAATGCGTAAAACTAAAATATCTGGAGAACGGCCAGTCCTAGTGTGATGGGGTGAGTTTATTCTTTTCATTGTTAAAAATTACGTATAAAACGAGCATTTAATGGATATATTTCAGCTTACATATTTTTTTATTCTGACGATTTTTGTGGGTCACTTCGCAAAAAAAAAAAAAAGAAAGAAAGAACAGGTTACTCTTTTCCCATTTGTACTAAATCGTTTCCCAATCGTACCTAATCGTATCAGCACCAGGGTCACCCACACGTGACTTATCTACCCAATTGTGTGACATTTGATCTATTAGTTTTCCAGTTAAAGTGGATACAGGCCATTTTTGAGGATCATTTCGCAAAGAAAAAAAAAAGCGAATTATTTTTCTCAAATCGTACCCAAAACTAATCAGCACCAGGGTCGCACACAATTGACTTACCTGCCCATTTTTATGAAATTCGATCCATTAATTTCTGAGTTAGAGTGGATACATACATTGAACAGACAGCCACAGAGACAAATAAACAAACACACACAGAGACAGACAGACAAACATACACACACACGTCATAGATTTTTCGTGTTGTAGAGGTCCCAAAATGTTTTGATCCTGTAAAATATCGAGTTTCGAAACGATTCCAATTGTGCCGATTATTAATTTTGTTGATTAAAATTAATATTGTCAAAAATGCATTTTACATTAAATTAATTATTTATTAGTATATTAATTATACATGTAATCTGTTCTAAAACTTACTGCTGTGTACATTGCGTTGGTGGCCGCAAAACCCACCTATTTCTGTGCTTAACGGGATACTAAGTTAACAAACTAAAAATTAAGGTTAATAGTAAAGGAACAAACATTTATTTATCACATACTCAATTTACACTCTTTAGTTTTACAAATTAAATAAATATCACAATAGTGGAATACATCTCAATGGTAGTTCGGGGGGTGTAATGCCAGATGAATTGATATTTGGTTGGAGCACGTGGTGGGATGCATTAATTAGCTTTTCCTTAAAAACACAAATTTAGACAAAGAGGTTATCCTCATATAGTTTAATTGTACGGTACCTGATCTTCGTTCATATAACTTGGGTAACACCGATGCTTTGTCACACTTTACACTTGCAATACCAGATGAACATGAGCTCTCCTTCGAATTCCTATATCAGAGACGCACACACAACTCTTAACTCTGCTACCGCCGCTTCTTCTTGACTAGTCTAACTCCAACAGCCTGCCGTGACCAATTCTGACTCCCACTTCGAGCAACTCTCACTTATATCCCTTTTTCGGTCCGCGGTCCACGTGCTGAAATGCAGAGCTGAGGGCTAATCCGTAGACATGGCGTCGCCGTCTCGGTTGCCGCCAAACGGCTTAGCGTGGTATGTAAACATGGGCGTGGTATGTAAGATATGGGGCCACCTGTATATTATCGCCCATCTGCTTAGCGTGGGGATAATCCGCACGCATTCCTGGTTCCATTATTTTTTAATCCTTCCAAATATTTATTACTTTACATTTCTGGCATTACATTCTCACCCCCCCGCGAAAAAAAAGTCCAAAAGTTACTCTCCCACAGTTTCACCCCAGTGGTAAGAAATTAAGTTCACAATGGTTCCTCGCAAGCACATATGTTCATCCATCGTGAGAAAGGCTGAGTTCCACTTTTTAGCCTCGTACAACTCATAGCTTTGATAGTTTTTTGTAGTTTCTTGATAGTTCCCTGTCAAGTTAGTCCATTATTCATAATTGACATAATGTACCATAAATTACATGAGGATTACCAACATTCACATTATTATTAAATTGTAAATTTTGATATATATTATTTGCAATGCATAATTTTCATTTCTCCTTTTACATAATTATTTACATACGACATATCATTACATAACAGCATTCATTACTTTATTATTATTATACATTTTCTTGTTATCATTTCATTTTGTAACATATTGTAGTAGTGCAACTATCAACTTCCGATTCTTGGTTATGGTTGAATTCCATACCACCATATTATTTATAAATTACTTTGTTATTTCACTTTTTTTTTTTTTTTTTTTTTTTTTTGAACTTGCCATATATGTAATGTCAGAAATACATAACATACTTTTTGAAATATACTTATATCCACAATTTAAAACATAAAAACATATACATATACACTCAATTATCACTTTCTATTTATGACATTAATTACAAACTTTTTACATATTTTTCATATTCTTTGTTTTATGAAATTACTATTTACAACAATTCGAGGGCGAAAATTATACCCTCTGGCATTATAACAAACCTCATCATCATTTCTATTATTTTCACAGTTTAATTGCTTTTCTTTAGTGACCTTCCCTTCCTTAATTTGACTTTGATCATTATTTCTAATCACTTTCTCATTTTGATTTTTTTCTTTGTCCTGTGTGTGTGTGTGGTTTGATTCGCTTTCGTCACTATCTTTCAAATATTGTTTTCGCTCCGCTGCCATGTATAGTTTATTTATGTGCACTTTATAAGTTTTATTTTCATCACTTTTAAGACATATTATAACATTATTATTTCGGACTAATTTCGTAATTCTAAATGGTCCATCATATCGATCCTCTAATACCCTTGGTTTTAGGAACTTTTTTAGGTACACTGTCGCTCCTATAAATATATCGTTTTTTCTCACTATTTTATATTTCTTTATTTGTTTGTCATTTACCAGCTTTTGTTGTTCCGATGCGTCTTTCACTACTTTATCTATATTTTTTAAATGCTGTGCCACATAATTTTTATAATTATTTACATCACTATACATTATATCTATTTCTTCCTTACTTGGTATGTTTGTTTGTTTAATATTTTCAAATGGCAATGATAAATCTCTAAGATAGAACAGGAATGAAGGCTCAAATCCTGTATTACTGTTAATAGTGTTATTCACATAAAACTTAAACCATTTTAAAGATTCATCCCATTCAAACGTAGTCTTTGACAAACACATTATACATTGTTTCATGTCTCTGTGTATTCTTTCACAACGACCTAAAGAACTTGGGAAATAAACCGAACTGTATCGCCTTTCAATATTTAATGCATTTGTAAAATCTATGTATTCTTTACTTTTAAAAATTTGAGCATTATCGCTTTGAATAATAATTGGAACTCCATAAGTTGTCACGAAGTTTGTTAGCTTATTCACTATTGTTTTAGCAGTAATGTCTCTGACTGCATAGGCCTCAAAGTATCGTGAAAACATGTCTACAATTGTAATTACAAAATTATTTCCTCCATTACTGCGCGGTAGTTTTCCTACGCAATCCAGTTGTAAATATATTCCTGGTTTTAATATTTCTGGCATAGCCTGAAGTCTGGCTGGTGGTATATTTTTGTGTTTTACTAATAAGCATTGATTACAAGACTTACAAAAATTTTCCACGTCTTGGAAAGCCCCTATCCAAAAATATTTTCTTGAAAGTAATTGGTATGTCTTTTTTACTCCGAAATGAGGGAAATGTGCTATCTCTATTATCTTTCCCTTTAGCGAGTGCGGTATTACAATCTTATTCTCATTTATTTTCCTATACGTTTGTCTTTTATTTTCCTTCTTTACCATTAACAGTTTATTTTGGCTATCAATATAGTATACCTTGTTATTGTGATATCGATTTCTTCCTTTTTGTAATTCCTCTCTAATTTTACTTAATTTTTCATCTACCATTTGTTGCTCTAATATTTTCTCCACATTTATCTCATCATTTTTAATTAAAGTATTTACATATTTGATTTGGTTATCATTGTCAAATACATATCTCGAGCAATAATCACTTGCGTTATTTTCACCTTTTTGATATTTGAATTTAAAATCATACTGACTTATGTCAATTAGCCACCTCGATATGATATTTGGCATTTTATCTAATTTTATGTGGTACATAAGGGATTTTGCGTCACTCAGCAAGGTGAAACTCCTTCCGAACAGATATTCTCTGAAGTGTTGTAAGGATGCGTGTATAGCTAGCAATTCTAGCTTTATTGCAGGATAACGCTTCTCTGCCGGGTTCACAGGTCTTGAATAAAATTCGATAACATGATCGACTCCATTTACCCTTTGCATCAAAATACTACTAATTCCCTTACCTGAGCCATCCGTAGTTAAGACAAACGGGTTTACTTCATCAGGCTGTCTTACAACTGGTTCTTTAAAAATTGCATTTTTTAATTTTTCAAAAGCTTTTCTACATTCATTATTCCACTCGAACCTAACATTCTTTTTTGTCAAATTTACCAACGGTTCTGCAATTTGTGCATAATTTTTTATCAGACCTCTAAAATAGTTTGTTGTCCCAAGAAAGCTTTTTACTTGTTTAACCGTTTGGGGTTGTTTGAAATTTTGCACTTTTGCACAGTTTTTTATTGATGGGCTTATACCATTCGCATTTACTTTATATCCTAAAAATTCAATTTGCGATTTGCATATCTGTAACTTCGCCGGGTCGAGTGTTAAATTATTTTCTTTCAATCTTTGGAAAACAATTTTGATTTTCTCTAACATTTCGTCGTTATTTTGTGCGCATATGACTAAGTCATCTAAGTAAAAGTATATTTTTAACTCTGATAGATCTCCTAACACTTTGTTCATTAAAAGTTGAAAATATGCTCCTGAGTTTTTAAGACCAAACGGAATTCTTTTAGGATTAAAATTTCCCATAAAAGTTGTGAACGTTAAGGCCTTTCTATCTTGTTTTCTTAGTTCGATCTGAAAAAACGCCGCCTTCAAATCCATAACTGTATAAATTTTACTACCAGCGATATTTTGTAATATATCCTTCACCTTTGGTAAGTTTATTGGCAAAAGTGGTAAATACGCGTTTATGGCCCTATAATCAATAGCAAGTCTATATTTAGGTTCTTCATTTGGTTTACTTGGTTTCTTTACAAGAATTATGGGACTAGCGTACGTGCTTTGTGAACTTTCAATAATGTCATTTTCCAATAATTCCCTAATTTCTTTTTGCGCAATTTCTCGTACTGCTCTCGGAATTGGGTATGGTCGACTCTGAATAGGATAATTGTGCATGAGTTCGATTTTCGGTACTATTGCTGATGTTTTACCTAGGGTAGCATATGACTTTGAAAAAACCTCTGTATTGGTCATCATTAATGCAATAACTTTATTTCTATCTTCCTTATTTAAGTGCTGTACTTGAAAATCGTCTGGAGATATTTCTTTCTTTCTTAATTCCCGAATTTGTTGATAATCTGTTTTATTTAAATTTTGAATATTATTAATTTCCAACGTGGGTTTACTGCTTTTATTTTTTGTATCAACAATTTCGATTTGTTCTGTTATTATACCCACGTTCATATTTTTATTAAGTGTAATTTGGCAATTTTTTTCATTGTATAACAACATTCTAATCTTATTTTTATTTTCTATACTTTGGATCGCTTCATCCGTGATTAATGTTCTTGTCATTTTTATTGGAGAAAATAAAACATCCTGTCCCTCATTTAATTCCTGTGACAAAATCAATTGGACTATTTCTGACTCCCCTGGCTTTAATGTTATTTTTCTTTTCAATTTTGCGAAAATCTGCTTTTCCTCTTTCTTTTTAACATTCTTATTCTTATTACTTTCATTAGAACTTGGTAACCATTTTCCATCATTTACATTATCGCGAGTGCTACAATTTTGCATATTAGAGTCTTTTCTATCGTTATCGCTTTCATTATCCTCGCTTATTCTATCTTCATTCTCATTATTGAATTCATTACAACAATTATTTATTTCCTCATATTCGTCGTCATCATTATCATCGCTTATTCTATCTTCATTCTCATTATTGGATTCATTATAACAACTATTTATTTCCTCATATTCGTCGTCATCAGTATTATAATTTTCATAATTACTATTATATCTATTTTCATCGCGAATTCCCTGGCTTTGTGGTTTTTGTTTTGAATTCTGTATTGGGTTTGTATTTTCACTTTTATACAATTTAATCGCAGTATTCCCAAATTGTACTTCGTTATCTTTTGTATTTAAAATTGCTTTATGTGAGGATAAAAAGTCGTAGCCTAAAAGCATTTTATATTGCCCCTGAAAGTTCTGTTTTGTCACGAAAAAATAATTTTTGCATGCCTTTTCCCCAATTCTAAATGAAAATTGAATGCAATTTAAAAATTCTATATTTTCTTTAGTAAACGTCTGAAGTATTACTCTTCTGGTTATGTATTTTATTTTTACATTTCTATTCTGTTTTAGTTTTTGAAATGTTTCCAAATCTATAATACTAACTTGAGCCCCACTATCAATTACACTTATTATTTTTATTCCTTTGCAATCTATTTCTACCATCGGTAATTGTGGGCTAGATACGTTTTCACATTCGCTTGAAAGGATACTTTTGGTATCATATTTTGCTTTATCATTATTTTCATAATATTGTCCTCTCTTCAAATTTGTATAGTTTTGCCAGTCATCTCCATTTTTGTTATTTCTATATGTTTGTGAACCGAATTTATTTATTTCTCTGGAATTTGTACGATTCGTTCCTTGGTCCCAAATTCCAGCTCTTAGTTTAAATTACTATTATTATTGTTTCTCTCATATGTGTTTGATCTTATATTTCTTCCGTTGCGCCCCCTAAAATTTCCTCTTATACTTTGCCTCTCTCTATTTTCTACGTTGGTTTCTAATTGATCGCAATAATTTCTTTGATCATTATTATTTCCTTGATATTCCCTATTATTTCTATCATATCCTCCTCGTTCAAAATTTCTGAGATTTTCGTTTCTGTTTCCTCTGATATAATTTGTTTGCTCCAACCCATATTGCTGATACTTCCTTCGTTTGGGATTCCTTGCAAATGCAGTATTACACTCATTGTACCAGCAATCTGAGAAATAATGTCCATTTTTTCCGCACCCTATGCAAAAAACAGCCCGTTCCATGGATTGATTTGGTATATTTTGCAATTTTAATTTATTAATTTCTAAAGTCAAATCTTGAACCTGTGTTGTAAGTAACATTTCTTTCAGTTCGTTATGTGATTCTTCTGGAGTCCTATCATTAAGAATGATTTCAAACAGTTCGGCATCTTTTATGGCATCTTCAAACCGCTGCGGATCTTTTTTCTTCACTTCAATTGCCAAATCAGGGCGTAATGCGCTAATAAATTTTCCCAACATTATTTTATTGGTTATTTTCTCTACCTCTCCATCTGTTGTATCCTTAAGGTTCAAAAATTTACGCGCTGCGTTTTTTATTTTTAGCACAAGCTCGTCCACTGACATATCAGGCGTTTGTTTTATTTTATTGAAAGCGTCCTGTTCTTGCGTTATCGTTATTCTGTTTGAAAATTTATTTATTAGTAATATTTTTATTTTATCAAACTCCTTTTCGTTTTGTAATTCAGGGTTTTGAATTAAAAACTGCATAGCCTTATCTTTTAATCTGGTTTTAATGATAGCCACTTTATGCTCTTCCTTCCAACTTGCTAACTCCGCTAATTCATCAAATTGTTTTATAAAGAAATTTATATCTTCCTCCTTACTCCCACAAAATAATGGCAGGATCTGCATTACTGGAATATCCATATTTTTATTATTTCTATCCAATTTAGTATAATTTTTATTTGATATTTTTGAATCTTCTTTCAAACTTGAACTCCTTGTTATAATTGAACTTTTCACCACTTTTTTAACTGGTCCCATTCCTATATCCCATTTTTCTAATTATACCTTCGATCTCATTTAGAAGAACCATTTTTTCCATTTCATTGATAAAACTTTACATAATCATACATATAACATAAGGAGAAATGAGAATTGTGCACAATATTTTCACAATCATCTATGTCGCCACCAGTTGTCCAACCTTATCAATATTTATTTTTTATTATTATTATTCCTTTTATTTTTATTAATTTCATAAATCCTTATTTTATTCCCGTTACTGCTAAAGTCACGAGCACCAAATGTGCCGATTATTAATTTTGTTGATTAAAATTAATATTGTCAAAAATGCATTTTACATTAAATTAATTATTTATTAGTATATTAATTATACATGTAATCTGTTCTAAAACTTACTGCTGTGTACATTGCGTTGGTGGCCGCAAAACCCACCTATTTCTGTGCTTAACGGGATACTAAGTTAACAAACTAAAAATTAAGGTTAATAGTAAAGGAACAAACATTTATTTATCACATACTCAATTTACACTCTTTAGTTTTACAAATTAAATAAATATCACAATAGTGGAATACATCTCAATGGTAGTTCGGGGGGTGTAATGCCAGATGAATTGATATTTGGTTGGAGCACGTGGTGGGATGCATTAATTAGCTTTTCCTTAAAAACACAAATTTAGACAAAGAGGTTATCCTCATATAGTTTAATTGTACGGTACCTGATCTTCGTTCATATAACTTGGGTAACACCGATGCTTTGTCACACTTTACACTTGCAATACCAGATGAACATGAGCTCTCCTTCGAATTCCTATATCAGAGACGCACACACAACTCTTAACTCTGCTACCGCCGCTTCTTCTTGACTAGTCTAACTCCAACAGCCTGCCTTGACCAATTCTGACTCCCACTTCGAGCAACTCTCACTTATATCCCTTTTTCGGTCCGCGGTCCACGTGCTGAAATGCAGAGCTGAGGGCTAATCCGTAGACATGGCGTCGCCGTCTCGGTTGCCGCCAAACGGCTTAGCGTGGTATGTAAACATGGGCGTGGTATGTAAGATATGGGGCCACCTGTATATTATCGCCCATCTGCTTAGCGTGGGGATAATCCGCACGCATTCCTGGTTCCATTATTTTTTAATCCTTCCAAATATTTATTACTTTACATTTCTGGCATTACACCAATTTCGAACGATTCCTTTCCTTATACATTACCTTGTATTGAAGGGAAAGTAATGTGTGTGCTAATGTCCAAAGCATGGAAAATTTTTCTTAGAATAAAATTAGTTTAAAATAATAGGTAGGCCAATAAAATTGTTTCTTCACAATGACTCTCCCAAGTAACATTCTTCTTCATTCTCTTCTTGCAGGCGAAATGTACGGAAAGGAGACAATGGTTGCACTACAACCCAACGGCATTCATTTTCTTTCGAAGAAAGAGTCAAAATGAACCGTTTCTCATGCTCTTTGTTGGCTCGAAGAGACCAACAAAACGCATCGTTTATACTCGAAATCATGCTTTCTACGATCATGTGCATTTTGCGTGAGGGGACATTTTTCCATTTTTACCCGGCCAAATTGAGCTTTCTTATGACGCTGTTTTATTTAGGGCGATTTCTCTGTTTGGGTCCAATATTGAAATACATTCTTGACCCACTGCTACAGAGCCGATTTTCTTGAAATTCGACACATGTATTTATTTGCGATGGCAACACAACATTTCATCCAATTGAAATGGATCCCCTCCCTGGATTCTGACCCAATTCCGGATCCCCTGGAATCATGCTCAGAATGGCCCGTAAAAATCCCATTACTATAAGGTCGTTATAAAAATTTTCTCTTATGTATATATCGAAGTAAAGCCGTACAATAAATTATTTTTAATTATCTTGCAACAATTGGGATTATATATATATATATATATATATATATATATATATATATATATATATCCAGTAGACAGTTTCATCGGTGTCTATAGTTAAATACTATCGCCATTGTCAGAAACTGGCTATTCTATCGGTTTTAATTCGAATTGTATGGCTGTCCTGACGAGAATGCAATTTCGAGCTAACCGCCATTTTTTGTGTAGTTTCAATGGATTGTTCTCTATATCTTAATCTTTTATCTTGAGCTAATTATTATTGCCTTTTCTTTTTTATTTTTATTTATATTTATATATACTTTTTAATTGTGATTTTTGTATCCTAATATTCTTCTCATTCCCCTTTCCATTGTAGTGATATGTTACCTTCTATTTTTATCCTTAGTCTTGGTCTATAGTTACTTATTTGTAACACATATGCTAGAGATGGGTTTTTTTGTACATACAGTAGTTTATGCATAGTTTTCGCTTAAAATCTTTCAATATATATATATATATATATATACACTGGCGGAAAATAAAATCCCATTGAGTCAAGAATGCCTTTAAGGACACGAAGAAGGCAGTATCAGCAGCTTAGTGAGTTTGAACGGGGCTGTGTAATAGGGTTACGAGAGGGTGGATTTTCTTTGCGTGGTATTGCAGAAAGACTTGGCAGGGATGTATCCACTGTTCGTGATTGTTGGCAGCAGTGGTCACAGGAAGGCGCTGTCTCAAGAAGAGCGGGGTCCGGCCGCACACGGGCCACTACTGAGAGGGAAGAACGCCGTATTCGCCGCATGGCTGTGGCGGATCGTACTGTCTCTGCAGCAGCAATTAAAGCTTCTGTTGGCCTCAGAGTGACACAGCGAACTGTAAGAAATCGATTACTTGAGGGACAGCTCCGAAGCAGACGGCCTGTAGCGTTCATACCACTGACTCCGAATCACTGTCATCTGCAACTTCAGTGGTATCAAGTTAGAGCTCATTGGAGGGCGGAGTGGAGATCTGTTGTATTCCCAGATAAGAGCCGTTTTTGTCTGGGTGCCAGTGATGGTATTATCTTGGTAAGAAGGACGCCAGGTGAGCACTTGGAACCAAGCTGCCTGGAGCGTAGACACACTGGACCTGCAGGAGTTATGGTCTGGGGAGCCATTTCCTATGACAGCAGGAACACATCGTCGTTAGCCCAAGCACCTTGACAGCAAATTTGTACATCAGACTGGTGATTGAACCGGTTGCGCTGCCATTCATGAGCAGTATTCAAGAGGGTGTTTTCTAACAGGATAACGCTCGTCCTCATACCGCTACTGTCACCCAACGTGCTCTACAGAGTGTCGACGTTACCTTGGTCTACAAGATCACCAGATCTTTCTCCCACTGAGCACGTATGGGACATTATTGGAAGACAAATCCAGCACCATCCACAACCAGCATTAACCGTGGCTGATTTGACGGACCAGGTGCAACAGGCATCGAACTGCATCCCGCAAAATGACATACGGCACCTGTACGATACAATGCATGCACGTTTGCATGCTTGCATTCAAAATCGTGGCGACTACAGCGGTTATTAATGTACCACCATTTCACATTTGAAATGGCTCTTCTCGCGCATACTTTAACCTGTGAACTTGAAACTTTCAAATAAATATGTTACCTACAGAAATGCTTTGCCTAAATGTCATTCCTCTAAACTAATTTCTTCTTAGAGTTGGGATTTTATTTTCCGCCAGTGTATATATATTATATATATATATATATATATATATATATATATATATATATATATATATATATATATATATATATATATATATATATATACACAAGGTGATGCAAAACGATGGGACAAAACTTAAGGGGTGATACAACACACCTGAACAAGCATTTTTCGTCATACATTGCATGGTCGTAGGTTAAGAGGTTAGCACTTATGCTGCATGAAATGATGGAACACAAGAATGACAAAGGAGATATGAAGAAATGACAGAACACATTTTAACGAACAACTTACAGAAACTGTTCAAAACAATAAATCGAAGACATTACGAAACAAATTGTAATGAATAACTTACAGAAACGGCTCAAAACAGCGTCCGCCAACGAATGCATTTCGTTTTAAATATCATTTAATGTTGTAAAAATATAAGCTCTTATTTTTAAAAAAAAATTTCTCCAGTTCTATATTTTTTGATAACAAAGCCGAATATAATGTTTCCATTCATATGGATGGCCGCTGTCGTGTACACAAAAACAGACACACGGACATCCCCCCCCCCATATAGTTTAAACGTGTTTTGGAGGTTTTGAAACCCACAGTGGCATCTCAATCTCTGATTCGAAAATTTTCGAGACAACAATACTTTCTCCATGCTATAGTGCGCAGTATAAGAATGTAAGTATGCTATTCCATATATTTATTTATACATGCATATTGTAAAGAGCCTTGCTGCCCCAACCGGGAAGCGAACCATGGGTCTTTGAACTGGCCAGCCAACGCTCTACCGTTGAGCTACAGGGACGGAATGGCAAGCTCTTATCGCAGAAGTGGACTCTGCCATTTGTTTTGACTTATTCCTGTTAACAGCAGAGTATGCATGCCCGGATGTAGCTCCTAAATATATCAAAGTCTTAAAATGCGGAAGAATAAAGCGAAACATGTGGTGACCGTTCCATTTTACGAGAGGAATGGTTCTTAACTGTAACCGTAATCCATTCTGAACTTAACCTGCGTTCAGCCTAAATGAAAGCTTATAATGGAGGTTCTAAACTCGCCGCCCTGTGTAAAACTCTGGCGCAACATGGCTCCGCATTCAGTTTTAATGAAGAGCATTTGGGGATGTTGGAAGCCCTTTATTTACGAGTGTTCCGCGTTAGAGGGCGGGCGGACTGCTTATTATATACCCCGAGATGTAACGGATAAGAGTCCGACAGGGTGGCCACTGGAGGGCACGTTTGTCTGGAATTTACGGCCCTACTAAACGAGGCCTCCATTCCCACAAAGGGGCATTAGAATTCTAGATTAGGTTAATGCTCTCCGTGCATTAGACGGTCGTCATTAGTCATCCTTGCATTTTCCAATTTTAGCGAGCCACTTTATTATGCGGAATAGATTTGGGAGCATAACTGGGCCTTCCAGACGAACGGGGAGGATGTGTTTCGGGACAAGTTCATTTCAAGAACGATTTCATTCGTTTGCGGAGGGAACGAGTTTACCTAACACGCACTGAACTGCTAAAATGACTGCCAAATGAGAAATAAAAATCGTGACTTTCCCTGCACACTCATATTCACGTTCTCTGTATTTAGTCAATAATTCATTATATTGAGTTGAATGGCACCAAATAACGCCCATAATTATTTAATACTAGCAGCATACTCGTTCTTCGTACGGAGTATATAATATAAAGAAACTTAAAATTCACAATGATGTGCAAGTTCCTATAGTATTCTAAATGACATTTTTAATCAAAATATTCTGTTAAAATATATAATTGAATGATCCTAAAAATAAGTTTAAGAATCTCTGTTCTTTCTATACAAAATGATCATCCCTGGCAGATCTGAAGAATAAAACATCCTGGCCCCTTTTGTAAGCAAATATATAAAACATATGGAATTGAATCAATATATGCAAAATAAAAGCGTTAAAATTGTATGGGACCTGTACTACTTATATATTAGAAGATATAACCTCTATGAGTAGATTACACATATAAATTGAAAATATCAATAAACGCGTAATCTTTAAACCTGAAGGCAGTAATAGATTCCTATATATGCCAAAATGAAAGTGCTAAAATTATATGGGAAGATATACCCGTACTACTTATATAATATCTTAGATTAGAAGATATGCCCGAGTATTAGTAGAAGATGACCCGTATTACAGTATGAGTCTCAAATATCTTTGCCAAAATAAAACAGATGAAATAATAAATTGAAAATATCAATAACCCCCGTCATCTTCATACCAGAAGGCCGTACCTAATTCTAATATATGCCAATACATCTGTACTACTTATATTCTCGTAGATTAGAAGATATATCCGTACATTTATAGAAAATGACTCGTACAAAGTACAATATATGAGTTTCAACAAATTTTTACAGCAATAAAACAATGGCATAATAACTTGAAAATATCGATAATTTCTGAATATATCAATAATAATAATGTTTAAACCTGAAGACCGTAATTGATATTATCCAGTCAAAAATGCAATGGCAATGAAATTTATTTTATATGCATATCTTTATTATTCAAATCGGAAAAGATTTAATAAAAATCGTCTGCCGCATAAACACATTGGATTTAAATTTGTTGCTAAGCGACATGATATCATTTGCTTCAAATAAATGGGTAGACAAAATATCGTCTGAATAATGCTATCTCTATGGAAGGTTTGGCGACATTTTAAAAAATCGCCAAATTTATCTCCAAGCGGGGACTGTAGAATTGACAGTTCCACTTGGCGACAAATTGACTAAAACAGACATCATGAGAATACTATCTCCTAACAAAACTCACTTAATTTTATTTATTTAGCGCAATTTTATCAATTTCAAGATATTTTTATGGATTTACAAACATTGTTATCAATTTGATGGCATTGTGTTACTGAGTAGGATGGTTGGACTGACGGACAAATGCTAACGAAACATCATTTCAGTACTATCTTTTAACAAAACAAAATAAATTTCTTTGATTTGCGTCGTTTTTATCAATTTGGCGACATTTCTGTCAATTTGGCAACGTTTAAGAAAAGTTGCCAAGTTAGCGATATCCTGTCAAATTCATAGCTCTGAATTTGCAGATCTGAATAAAACATCCTGATCCCGTTTGTATATACTAAATGAAAGCACAAAAATTGTATTAGAAGATATACCCGTTCTACTCTTTTTCTGATTCAATAATCGGCTAAATGAATTTATTGACTAAATACAATACATGTGTTTATTAGCTAAGCACAATATATAAGCTTGGAAACTCTTTGCCAAAATAAATGAAAGTGATGTACGCAGTCCACAATTAATATAATTAAAAGAAAAATCAAACTGTTCATTTATAAGATATATTTTTATATCCATTTATTTATTATTCAAATCGAAAAAATAATAATAAACATTGTTCGTTGTTGTTGTTGTCGTGTCCCTAACATTACATTTAAGGAAGAATGAGTGCACTGCTTCTGTTTAGTCTAATGACCCGGGGCACCCGAAGGTAGAAGTCTGACTTCTGCCCCAAATAAGACATTACAACATCCATGCCCGCAGGCGGGACTCGAACCCGCAATCTGGCAGCCGAGCCATCACGAGGAAACGCCTGCCTCTTTGACCGCTCAGCCACCACATCGGCAATAATAAACATTAACAAACACATTTAATTTAATTACGTCGCCGAGCAACGTCATATAAGATAGAACCTTTCTCATAAAATTATAATAATTAAATAGTCATTTCGATTTCTTAATACTATTATTGTTGATTAAAAGTTTGTGAAAAATAAGCCATGGCGATAGATTTTCCATTTAAATTCATGTTTCAAACATTCATGGTTTCAAACAATTCAAGTTTTCAAATAGTGATTAATTAGCGCAAAAATTTTCACCCAAACTCAGCGATAAAGTTTTAATTCACTTTCACGTTTTACTTAAACGATTTCCAACATTTTCGTTTGGAGGAACCAGGGAGTTATAGAGTAGAACTCCTAGCAATAAATTTCGTTTTTCATAAATATCTCGACAATCCCTAGTCTCAGAAACTCGAAAGTTGGTCAAAATTTAAGGTGAACTATTTCAATGCTATCCACAGAATTTCATTAAATTCGGTTTATCCGTTTTCCCATGATGATGAGACAAACGAAAGTGTTGTTTTTCACTAATATCTCGAGAACCATTGGTCGTAGAAACTCAAAACATGAACTGTATTTTAAGTGTGGGTTATTTCAAGGTTACCCACAAAATTTCATCAAATTCGGTTGAGTCGTTCTTCCGTGATGATGGGAGAAACAGACAGACAGATTTTCAATTTTATTTATATAGATGACACTGAAATGCTAATTTTAATTCAATTTTCGTTTTCAGTTGATAACTGGACTTTATTCAACGATTGCGTAGCTAAAATGGGGAAAAAAAATATCTGGAGAACGGCTAGCCCTAGCGTAATGGGCATGATCTTATTTTTTACATCGTTATAAATTACAAATAAAACAAGCATTTAATGTATATATTTGAGCATACGTAGACTTTTATTTCAGATTTTGACAATTTTTGCGGTCCATTTCGCAAATTAAAGGCACATTCTTTTTTTCCGAATCGTACCAAAATCGAATCAGCACCAGGGTATCCCACAATTGACGTATCTACCAAATTCTGTAAAATTTGATTTGTTAGTTTTTCAGCTAGAGTGAATGCAAGCAATTTTTGCGGACCATTTCGCAAAAATAAAAAAAAGGCGAGTTGTTTTATCCCAAATCGTACCCAAAACTAATCAGCACTAGAGTCACCCACAGTGGACTTACCTACCAAATTTATGAAATTAGGTCCATTAATTTTTCAGTTAAAGTGGAAACATACATTGCACAGATAGACACACACACACACACAGACGTCACGCTAAAAATAGTTTTTCCGTATTCTTGTGGTCCCAAAAAGTGTAGATCCTTCGAAAATTCGAGTTGCGATATTCGGCATGATTCCAATGCTTTCTCTATACATTATCATGTATTGCTGGGAAAGTAAAAAGTGTAAGAGTTAACTATAAAATTGTGTTACAATAATAAACTGTTGTTTCATTCTTTAAAATACTTTCTGGCACGCCAAACTTCATTTATAACAAGTTTAACGATTACGAACACCCATAAAACGAACCTTAACGTTCAGATTTTTAAGTTAAGATTATATACTTTAAAGATTTTTGAGAGTCGCTGATATAACATAATCACCTTTTTCGAACAATCTTATATTTTTGAGTTCCATTGTATTTAAAGCGAGTTCTCTGTAACGAATGGTGATGGATATAATAAACTGGAAGTTTTGAAGAAACGTAACATTAAAAACTGTAAATGGTTACTCATAAAATCGTTTTCAGCTATTAAAGTAAGATGCTTGCTTTTTAACTCTTCCCAACAAGTTGAAAAGTGTTTATGTCTTTGTTCATTCTGTCTGTCCGTTCACACGGTCACTGCCGTAAAAATGACATTATCAAATTATAATTTTAGTAGGTTGGTGAAACGGTTTGTGGGACCTATGAGAACGTAGATGAATAATATCACCCAATTCGTTTTGGATGGAACCCGGGTTAAAAAAGTGACATACATTGAACCTTATGGGACCTCATTTTTCAAACATTTTTAAAGCGAATTTAAAATTCACACATTGCTTCGAAAGTTTTAGGAAATATTCAAATGATCCCATGAAATATAAAAAAAAAAATTCAGCAAAATATGTTTTTTCACTGCTTTTACATAGAGAGCCGGACGATTTCTATTTCGATGACGTCATTTGAATCAAGTTCATTTTTTTCCGATGAAGTTTTCAAGTAAAATAAATGTATTTCTGTGATCATAAAAAAATATCACAGCTGAATGGATCGCATTTTAGAGATGTTTAAATAAAATTGCATTTGAGTTGTAAAGTGTTTCATAATCAATGCTTCATGCATGATTGATCTTTCTTGCTTCAAATTTAAAACAGAAATCAGCCGAAAGTGTCTTACATTCTTGTATAAACATTTTGAATGATATTTTATACATTTGGAGGATAACCTACTTTGCCATCCTTAACTCAAGGACCTCAACCGAACTGAGGTTCATTTGGAGGAAAAGTGTTTGCTAGACTTTGTGTCGAAATTATGTCTATTGCAGATTAGGTCCCTTAACACAGTTAGAAAGAAGGGGATGAAACCCTATGGATGAAACGTTTGAAAATACCCTTTGCGAATGATATCTAAGTGTCGCTCGTATTAGTAAATTTGTCAATTAACACGACAGAAAGGCGTAGTATTGAGTCTGTGTAATTTTGATTATTTTTAAATGAAAGGTTCCCGCATGATGAGTATCATGAACCAGTGTTTTGTCATAGTTGTAGGATACAGAATAGGGGGAGATATAAAAATAAATGGAAAGATAAAATAACTTTGAATATGTAGGAATATTCTTGATTGTTTTAGTTGAACCTAGCATTACGCTCATCCTTTATTTTTACAAAAGGGCAGTTTAAATAAATATTTTAGTCCTTTCACCCCTTGAAAAGCATACGATGTAGAGCTACTTAATTTATCCCTGCGTCACCTGAATGATTGTCTCAAACGATAGGGGTGTTTTCTTAAAGGGAGTTTAAACTCCTTACTTTTACCTCCATGTCCCGTAACTTAGCTCCGACTTCTGTCCTATAGTCCCCATTTTTACGAAGCGATCTTCACTTTTCAGTAGCCAGTGACTTAAGCAAAAGTGACTAGAAATACAAGAATATAAATAGAAAAAATTATACCCAATAAAAGAACAACTAAAGGAATATAGAAACAAATAATTTTATAATTTAAAATGACTTTAAACGAATAATATATAACTGATTAAAAATTGAATAGCTATAAATTATGAAAGTACAAAAAAGATATTGACATTATTTTTGTTCTATTTTCCACTTATTTGGCCTGTTTTACAATTTTCTTGGCTGCTCTTCGACATCACTAGAATGGATACCAGAAAGCGACTAGCCACAGTGGCAACTCATACATAGAAGTTTACTAGCTGATTGTGAAGGTTATTAGCAGGCTGGCTGGTAGTTACCCTATAGTTTATACTATATAGGGTGGATAGGGGCTGTCAATCTACACTACATTACTTTGAGCACAATCTATATAAATAAAATTGAAAATCTGTGTGTATATTTGTGTGTGTGTCATCATGACGGGAGAATGGCTGCACCGAAATGGACGAAATATTCGTGGTAGCCTTAGGATATCCTGCCTTAACATGACATCCATGTTTCGAGTTTCTAGAACCAGGGGTTATCGAGATATTAATAAAAACGCCATATTAAACCTTTCATTGAGATAGCAAACGACATTTGTTTCCCAAAGTTATTCGAAAAAAAATTTTTGTTAAACAACGGAATTTATAAAACAACCCAATGAGTTAACACATCTACACTATTTTTTGATGTCAATAATAAAGAAATGTATATAAATACATTTTATAAGACTCTCTATTGCGGCCTGTGTACTTAAAGAGGACGGGGATGATTGATATTTTCAATTCTTACGTCAACTGTTCAAACTCATATATTACAGTACGGGTATAGATCTTCTAATACACGCGTATAATCTTGTAATTTACGAAAGCATAAGTATTAATCCACGAGTATATAGCTTCCAATGCAATATAGCTTCCAATATAGCTTCCAATGCAATTTTAGCCCTTTTATTTTGTCATATCCATTCATATTTTGTGTAAATGTGTCTACAAACGAGATCAGGATATTTTATTCTCAAGATCTGCTTGTGAAGGTCATTTTAACAGCGAGAACAGAGATTCTTAAACTTTATTTACAGAAACATTCATTTCAATATTTTAATAGAATGTTTTGAATAGAAGTATGAAGACTACAGGAATTTGCCCATAACTACGCATTTAGTTTCTTTCTATGGCTATACATTTTCAGAATCCACTTCGACAATAAGAGCTCGCCATTTCGTCCCAGTATTCAACGGTAGAGTGTCTGCTGGAAGGAAAGGAGGTCCAGTGTTCGATTCCCAGCTGGAGCAGCAAGGTTCTTTACACATTTTTCACGAAGAACGGGTTTACTACTAATAATTATATGGAAAAGAAACTTCTGTGGGTTAGTTGTGCACTGAGCACAATATATGTCTCTTTCTCTCTGTAGTAAAATGCCAACAAAATAAGTTAGCTGGGCTGCAGTAATAAGAATTCTATGAGGATATTTTTGACCCGCATTCCGATTACAGGAGAAAACAGTTTCGATGAGGGGAATAAAAATGTCCGGCTACTTCATTCAGCCCTTTAATGGGGCGGCGCCCACTCCGGGGGAAGGATGGCGCTGAGCCCCTTAACGACATAATCCCAAAGTGTTTCCGTAACTGCTGATGCAAAAGCTTTGGGGGAATTCCCTAATTGACCCTTCGAAGGGAAATAAACATTGTCCCAATCTCCACGTCTTCGCCCTCAAACTAAGTCCTGCCTAAATTGATATCTTCTGGCTCCCTTCGGTGCGTTGAAGGATTTATAGGTTCGAATCATTTTCCTAACGATGCTATGTCGCGTCAAAAAATCCATATTTTCACAAACGCTTGTGTTTATTATTCGAGAGAGGATCCAGAAAATCAGTAAGTAAAATTCAGTTGCTGCGAAGGATAAGCAAAATTTGAGCAACGTATACACGGTGATTCAAAGCGATGGAGCAAAACTTTAAGGGGTGATAGAACACACCTAAACAAGCACTTTTAGTCATACAATGCATATTCGTAACGCACGCCGTTAAGCGCTAGAGGGCGCTGTCCAGCGAACACACTAAGCGCCTGTTGTCTTCATCAGTTCTACCGTGGATTTTAGAAGGGATGTATTGTTTCACGAATCAAAAGAAGGCCGATATGCATTTCATGTACGGAGCTGCGGCCGGGAATGCAAGGCAAACCAAAATCCGTATAGGGTTCCAACACGATGGAGCGCCATCCCATTTCAGCGTGACTGTGCAAAACGCCTTGGATGCAATATTCCCAGGATGATGCATTGGTCAGAGCAGTCCCATTACTCTACCGGCCCGATCGCTCATGTCTGGATATTTTCCTATGGGTCCATATGAAAGCCTCATCTACGATAGCCCCGTCGATTCCGTTGAGGACCTTGTTGCCAGGTTTTCTGTTGTTGCTGCCGCTATACGGGAAATGGTGTTTTCGCCACTGTACAACTATCACTACGTCCCAGATGTGAGGCCTACATTCGTGTTGACGATCGCTGTTTTGAGCAGTTTCTGTAAGTTATCCGTTACAATGTATTTTGTAATTTCTTCAATTTCTTGTTTTGAGCAGTTTCTGTAAGTTCGTTAAAACGTGTTCTGCAATGTCTTCTCTTTCTTTATACCTCCTCTGTCATTTCTGTGTTCCATCATTTCATGCAACAACACGTGTTGACCTCTGGTGCTTATCCGCGTGCGTTACGACCATGTGTATGACGAAAAGTGTTTGTTTAGGTGTGTTCTATCCCCCCTTAAAGTTTTGCCCAATCGTTTTGAACCACCCTGCAGAAGCACAAATAACACAATACGGCAGCATGACGCTAATTTTTTTTTCCTATTCAAGAGCTCCCCAAACGTGTCAATCATGTAAAAAGTCGAGTTACAATTTTTGGCACGATTCCAATAATTTCCCTATATATCACCATGCATTGCAGTTAAGTAAAAATCTGATATGTGCAACACATAAATTTCCCTGCAGACTTATATTCACATTCTCTTTGTGTGTTCAATAATTCATTAAATTGACTTTAATTGCTCGAAATAACACCCATGAATATATAAAATGATGCTGAATTTGCACTTTTAATTCCATTTTCGTTCTCATTGGATAACTGGACTTGTTTTCAACGATGGCGTAGCGAAAATGCGAAAAAAACGAAAATATCTCGAGAACGGCTCTTTCTAGTGTAATGGGGTTGGTCTTATTATTTTTATTGTTAACATTTGCTTTTAAAACAAACATTTAATGGATATATTTGAGAATACCTAGTTTTTTTATTTTAGATTTTGGCGATTTTTTCGGACTATTTCGCAAAAATAAGCAGGTTCTTTTTTTCCGAATCGTACCAAAATCTAATCAGCACCAGAGTCATACATAAGTGACTTATCTACCCAATTTTGTAAAATTTAGTCCATTAGTTTCTCAGCTGGAGTGCATACAGACCATTTTTGCGGGCCATTTTGCAAAAAAAGGCATTTTCTTTTATCCCGAATCGTACCCAAAACGAATCAGCACCAGGGTCACCCTCAAGGAACTTGCCTACCCAATTTTATGAAATTGGGTCCATTAGATTTTTAGTTTGAGTGGATACATATATTACATAGACAGGCAAACATACACAGACATCACACTAAAAATAGTTTTTTCGTGTTCTAGAGGTCCCAAAACGTGTCGATCCGTCGAAAACTCGAGTTGCGATTTTCGGCATGATTCATGACTTTGCCTATACATTACCACAAAATACGACGGCTTGCCATATTTTCCATGATAAGAAGAATGGAATTGAGAAATCCTTGATATAGAAATTCCATGTGTGTGTCATTGGATCCCTTTTAAGGCGTTTCTCTTCTCTTGAGATGTTGTCCATTTTCCTGTTCAGAGCGATTCTTCTCGGTAAAGGATCGAATAAATAATCTAATGCCCCTTATGTATGCCGACTCCCTCGTTCTATCCGTGCTTGCTTTTCCCCTTTCTGTTTTCATTCTCGTCTTTGGCACGGAAAGCAGTAACAAAATGACCCCTTTCTTTGCTACATACACTTTGGGGGTTTAATGTGAGAGAAGTGTTTGGTTGGAATGAAAAAGAACTGTGGTACTCCGTGGTACTGCTTATCGGCTTGCTCACATGCAACAAGCTAAGAAACCCTCTTCTAAAACTGATAAAATGGTTGTTGTTTCATAGCAGTATTCTACGCATTATGTCAGTATTACTTTCCCTACAATACGTGGTAATATATAGTTAAGTGTTGAAATCGTGTTGAAAAACGGATAATCCAGTTTTCAAGGAGCATATACACGTTTTGGAACCTCTAGAATACGAAAAATCTTATTTGCACAAATCGGGCATATAATTATATTAAATAAAAAGTTATTTTGTACTTTCATTAAAAAAAATGACCCGTATTTCAGACAGTTATCATGAACCGTTTTCGAGATATTACACGTTTTCCAAACATATTGAATTAAAAGAATGAAGTAAAAATGTTATACACATTGTCGAAAAGGTTCATTTTCCACGCTCGATGAACGTCCATTTTGTGAATATAGCTCGTTCCATTCACGGGAAAAGACACTTTTCGCAATTGTTTTAGCTTGCCATTCCGTACCAGTGGCTGAACGGTTGAGTGTAGGTTGGCCAGTTCGAAGATCCGTGGTTCGATTCCCGGTTGGAGCAGCAAGGTTCTTTACACTGTCACCTCCCATCGAAAGAATTTAAGGTTCTTTCACAGTCCAGTTGGCACATCGCTTGTCTATCGGTCGTAAACCTAAGCAAACTCTTGGTAGGTAAGTCAGCTGTGGGTGACTCTGCTGCTGATTGGTTTTGGGTACGATTCGGGATAAAAGAACTTGCGTTTTTTTTTTGCGAAATGATTCGCAAAAATCTCATGTATCCACTCGAATCTATATATACTAATTGCCAAGTGTCCGTCTGTCACGCCTTTTTAGGCACTTCCCGAATAGATAGAGACTTGCAATTTGGTACACGAGTCGATCGTTCGATAAAACCCCCTAGAAAAATCGAATTTTTCGAAAATGCTCTCTAGAGGGGGTACTCCACCCCAAAACGTTCGAAAAGTGAAATGATAGGAAAACATACTTTGTCATAAGATAGAGACTTTAAATTGGGTGTATGGGTAAATCGTTCGAAAGGAAGAAAGTGTGCAATTTCAGATTTTCCAATATTTTTTACTTAAGGGGGTGCCGCACACCAAAATGTTCGATTTATCGAATAAATGAGAAAGGGCTACTTTAAAATTTAATAGAGGTTTGAAATTAGATATATGGACTAATCATTTGATGAAAACATCCAAGACGAATATAGTTTTCAAAAACGTTCGTTTAAGGGAGTGCTCTAGAGGAAAACGTGCGAAAGGTGAATTGATAAGAAAACATACTTCGGGATGAGATAGAGAATTGAAATGTGGTGTACAGGTAGATAGTTTAGAAGGAAGAATGTGTTTAATTTCAGCTTTCCAATATTTTCTACTTTAGGGGGTGTCGCACACAAAAATGTTCGATTTTCGGAATGAAGTAGAAATACCCCTTTTAAAACGTGATAGAGGCTTTATATTTGGAATATGGGCGAATCATTTAATAGAAAACCCACGAAGAATCAGGTTTTTCAAACATGTATATTTAAGGGGGGTGGGTACTCCACAGAAAAACATTCGAAGGGTAAAATGATAGAAAAAGCATGCTTCGCGGTGAGTTGGAGACTTCAAATTTGGTATACGGATAGATAGTTGGAAAGGAAGAGAGTGTGCAATTTCAGTTTTCCAACATTTGCTAATGTAGGGAGTGCCGCACACTAAAATATTCGATTTCACGAACAACTAAAGAACGCCTCCTTTAGAGTGTGATAGAAGCTTAAAATTTTGTATATGGGCTAATCATTTGATAAAAAACCTAAGATTATTACGGTTTTTCAAAAATGAGCATTTAAGGGGGTGCAACACAGAAAAACGTTGGAAACATGAAGTGATAGAAAAACATGCTCCACAATAGGATAAAGACATCAAATTTGGTGTACTGATATATAGTTTGAAAGAAAGAAAGTGTACAAATTTCAAATTTCCAATATTTGCTACTTTAGGTGGTGATGAACGTCAATATATTCGATTTTCGGAATAAGTGAGACACGCTTCCTTTTAAATGTGATAGAGGCTTAATATTTGATATATGGGCCAATCATCTGATAAAAACCCAATATGACCAGAGTTTTTCAAAAATGTTCATTTATGGGTGTGTTCCACAGAAAAACGTTCGAAAGGGGAGATGATAAAATAGTATGCTTCGGAATGAGACTTTAATATGGTGTAATGGTAGATAGTTCGAAAGGAAGACGTGCGCAATTTAAATTTTCCAATATTTTCTTCTTTAGGGGGTTCTGTACACTAAAATATTCGATTTGCCGAATAAATGTGAAACGCGAATTATTAAAAAAATGATAATATTCAGAGGGTGCTTATTGCGAGACCGTTGATTTTCAACGGGTATTCGGCTTTAAAATACTAATTGACCCAATTTAACAAAATGTTGTAGATAATTTATTTGTGGGATATTCTGGTGCTGATTAGATTTTGGTACTATTCGGAAAAGAGCAACCTGCCTTTCTTTAAGAAATGACCGTAAATAAATGAAATAAATGAAAAATCTAAAAAAAAGACTACGTATGCTTAAATGTATGAATTAGAATGCTTGTTTTATACGTAATGTTTGACGAGGAAAAAAATAAGACCCATTCCATTACTCTAGGACCCATCATTCTCGAAATATTCAAGATTTTTCGCATTTTTGCTATGACGCCTTTGGAAAAAAGTCCAATTACCAAATAGAAACAAAAATTGAATTAAAAACGTAAATTGAGTGTTATTTTGTGCCATTCAACTCAATTTAATGAATTATTAAAGAAATAGAGAAAAATTGAATTTAAGTTTGCAGGGAAAGTTATGTGCTGCCCACATTAGATTTTTACTTTCCCTGCAATACATGGTAATGTATAGGGAGAGTTTTGGAATCGTGCCGAAAATCGCAACTCGAGTTTCCGACGGATCGACACGTTTTGGGACCTCGAGAACATGAAAAATCTATTTTTAGCGTGACGTCTGTGTGTCTTTCTGTACAATGTATTTATCCACTGTAACTTAAAAACGAATGGACCCAATTTCATAAAATTGGGTAGGCAAGTCACTTGTGTGTGACCCTGGTGCTAATTAGTTTTTGGTACGATGTGGGATACAAGAATCCGCCTTTTCTGGCGAAATGATCCTAAAACTGGCCTGTATCCACTCCACTTAAAGAACTAATGGGTCAAAGTTTACAAAATTTGGCAAGTAAATAAATCACTTGCGGATAACCCTGACGCTGATTAGATTTTGATACGATTGAGAAAAAAATAACCTGCCTTTCTTGCGAAATAACCCGTAAAAAATCGTCCAAATCCATAATAAATAACTACCTATGCTCAAATATATCCATTAAGGGTGAGCGTCAGTAAATTTTCTGCCCTATCCGCGCTTTGTTAGCTTTCGCGGCACACATATTTCGCCGAAATTCTGCTCAAAGAGTTGCGAACTATTTTCTGAAGATAAAGTGCAATGCTTAGATTATATTAAAACTAAATTTAATGCCCCCAAAAACATAGAATATATGTTTTATTTTAATCCAAAATATTTTGGGTGCTGCCATCTGTTGTCGTAATTTAATTCATACCGATTATTTTTATTTTTTAATGAACATTTTAAAATATCTATTCCTTCTAATACAGTGTTAAATACAACAACAGATCATATATAAGAATGCCATAATCACGGAAAGGTAATTTATCATTCTATAAATTTGATAAAGGATCTGAATGTATACCCAGGGCCGATCCTAGCAGGTGTGCGGCGCGTGCACCGCACGCGGGCGGCCAAAACAAGGGGCGGCCGCAGGCCGCATATAGTTCTATCAATCAAGCAACATTTTTTAAAACTTATAATAAGTCGAATAAATATGCTGAATTTTAAATAGTTATTGAAAAATCAAAATAAGTCCTATAGTTTAAGAAAAATAGAATGTTAGTGCACAGTGTGTTGGTCCATTGTCCTTTAATGTCTACTCTTTACATACATCCTTCATTTGATAGCAAAATTAGTGGCAGAGCCGGCAATACGGCATAGAAAAGGATACCAAATTTTAAATTTCTATCTAAAAAAATAACCAAGGGGCATATTTTTGAGACACCTAAGGATGTTTCGTTCCACTGTGCGGCGGCTTATGTATGTATACCGCGATCGGCACGCGGCTCGCAGATCAATGGTCAAAAGAAACTTTATTTTAGCGGTCTCCTTTGTAAATTAGAACTGAATTATTTCGGCAAAGTTAACCCTTTCGCGACGGCGGCATTCCGGAACTGCGGCGGCCCAAAGGACGGAGCGCTTCTTTTTCGAACTGTTCCCAGGAGACGGCAATTTTATTGCGCTAAGCCTAACTCTCGAAAAAAATTCACTAAAAATCACCCGTTCAACACAGCATTCTACTATTTTCAGGAATAAAGGAAATTCTTATTTTCTATTTGATGTATATTTTTCTTTCAAATTTTCTTTTATCAAAATATTAAAAATTTTAGCGTATTAAAAATAACTTACCTTGAATAAAATAGTTATCAGTTAATCAGGAGTGTATATAGATTTAAATCAGTTATCAGGAGTGTATACAGATTTAAATTTTGAAACTAATGCATCTAAAACGGGTTTCAATTTATCTAGTTTTTAGGCATTACTATCAAGAGTAAAATGAAGGTAACGTAATATTCTTGGCCTAACATTTTAACGAAAAAAATATTGATTTATTGGTAGAACATGGTCCCAAACAAGTAGCAAATTTTAAATTTCCGGTCGATGAGAGTGGCAGAAAATTTAGCTGTTCATATTATAACAAAACTTTAGTGAACGGGGAAAAAATAAATCGCGCGTGGCTCTGATATTCCATAAAACTAAATCGTATTTGTTGTTTTGCATGTAAATTGTTTGCTAAAGATAGTTCAACACAACTTGTAAGTACTGGCTTTTCTGATTGGCGTCATTGTTCGGATTACCTTAATAAGCATGAAAACAGTCTAAAACACGTAAATTCTTATAAGATCGTGGTGCGAAATAAAGACGAGGCTGGAAAAAAATTGTACTATTGACGCGGAACAACAAAATGTTTACAATCGAGAGAAAAAGCGATAGCGCGCTATCATTGAAAGAATGATTGCTGTAGTACAATCTTTAACCAGTCAAAATTTGGCATTCAGAGGAACTAGTACGAAGTTGTATCATAGACATAATGGTAATTTTTTAAAGGCAGTGGAGATGTTGGTCAAATTTGATCCAGTTATTTCAGAACACCTTAATAATGTCAGTAAATACAAAGATAACAAAACACGTATTCCACACTAATTAGGGTTTTCCCCGGCCATCCACTAAGTTGCTCTATGTCCTAGGATGAGTCGGATGGTCTGGGCTTTCGACACTACTTAGGGCAGCATTTTCAAAATGAAATAATTAATATTTTAGCCGAATCTATTCGTAATGGGATAACACGCATTGTCAAAAAAGCCAAATATTACACTATAATTCTCGACTCTACACCAGATATTAGCCACACAGAACAAATAATGTTTGTAATTAGATGTGTGAACACTACTGATGGTAAGATAGATATTTTATAATTTTTTCTAGGATTTTTTCCAGTAACTAATACCACTGGAGAAGATCTGTGCAATTTTCTATTAGAGAAGCTATTACCTAGTCTGCAGCTCGAATTTAAAGATATACGGGGTCAGGGCTACGACAATGGATCGAACATGAAGGGGAAAAATAGAGGGCTTCAGAAACGGATTCTCCATATCAATCCTAGAGCATTATACGTGCCGTGTCAAGGCCACCTAGAATAAGAGGCCCGGACATTGACAACTCAACCGCAGCAACGGAGGGAACGTATCTCCCTGCGTAACACGTACGGGATCTGACACAGATGAATTTCTACAGTAATAAATAAGACTAATATGAAAAAATATATCTATACTTGTTAGTTTACTAACAAGTAAATTAGAATAAACTTCAAACTGTGATTCTAAAATAAAAAATGATCTACATTGAGAACAAATATTTTTTCACTCTCTTCTGTAAACATTTATGTTAAAGTTATATTAATATAATAAACAACTATATTAATATTTATATAATATTTAAAATATATCAAAAAACAAAACTTATAAACCTTAGAAATTCAAATAATATTTTATAACTATAAATTAGGAAAAAAGTAATTACATATTATTCATTATAATGGGAGAAACTGCTGACACTTACCTATGACTTTAAAATGCATATTTTATTAACTAACATATATATATATATATATATATATATATATATATATATATATATATATATCTCCAGATTTAGCGTTTAGTTTTAAAATATAAGCAACATAAAACGCAGTGAAATAGTTATGAATATAAATTTCTAAATTTAACTTTTCTATTTTGTGACAGTAACTTTTGCAACATTATTACTTTTACACTAATACTATATTTCAAAAACTCTTGATACCTACCTATTTAACTTAAACAACATTTTATACTGTAAATCTAGAATTCATGCCTGTTTAAAAAATCTGAAAATTCGTCATTTAAAATTCGAGCAAATTTGTGCATAATTTTCTGTCGGACTTTAGATAGGAAAATAACTTAGTAGAAATTTATTAATCATTTTAACTTTCTGACTAAATATAAAGCTTTTTAATTTAGTAATGACAATCACCACAATAGTTACACCTCAGTATGCATGCTATATGCTAGTACACACCATTTATTGATTTATATTTTCATGAAATTTAAATCATTTTTTCCTTCTTGAAATGTAACTTACCTTAACTTGTAATGACATGTAGTATATGTACAAATTTTAATTATCCATAAGTTAGGTTACCACACTAAGTAGAAAATCGTCGTCTTTCTACATGCAATGAAACTATTTAAATTATTAAATCCATCAAAAAATGTAACAGCATTTCTTCAAATAAGGAAGTAAAATACAAAAACAAGGCTTTATGAGTTGTAAAAACATTTTATCTTACAAACCTAATTAAGTGACATCAAATTTATATTAAAATGTATCATACTGTATATGAAGCAATAAATAGCTAGATTTGTATTTTGTCTGAAAAAGTATATTCAAAATTAACTCAAATTTTCTGAGTATCTGAGTACCATGTATGTGTGTATGTTTTAACTAGTACACACCATTAATATTGTGTTGAAATGTGAAATTATTTTTTATTCTTGTTGAAATGTGAAGTTATTAAGTTTTTCTTGAAGCAAGTAAATAAAATACAAAAAAGAAGATATTTTTATGAGCATATAAAAACTTTATTACAACAAATTTATAAATACAAGTAGTTGGAGTTAGCAAAGTTACATAAAAATAAAATGTATCTGCCGCAAAAGCTAGATCCATATTTTGTCTGAAAAGTACCTGCATATCATATATCACACTCAAACAAAAGTTACCCCCCCCCCCCCATTTATATCTACTGAATACCAACCTGATATATATTAAAATGATGTACATAAAGTATGGATTATAAATAAATACTACTGATTTTACAGTAAAAGCATTTATATTAAATCCAAAAAAAATTTGACATTTGCATTCCCCCCCCCCCCCCCAATTGAGTTCTGAAAAACATTTTTACTCTACGGATTAGGACATTTTCATTAGATACAAAAACTATTTAATCAGTTAAATCTAAATGACACATTAAATACTTTGATTACTACACATATTTAATAACTTTGAAACTTACTACACATATTTAATATTTTTTTCAGGATTTACCTACGTGCAATGATACACAAGTTTTATAAACATATCGAGTTTAGCTGCACTTTCCTTTGGAAGAGCATACTCCACATAGTCTGGGATTCCCCCCCCCCCCCCCAAGTAACATCAAAACATCTAAATAAGCTTCAATAAACTTTATTTACACATACTCTGAGATCCCCCCTCCCAAGTAAAATCAAAACATCTAAATAAGCTTGAATAAAATTTATTTACACAGCATGTGTTGAAATGAAACTTACTGCATATATTTAATAATTTTTTCGGGAATGGTGTACTGTAAAGCATTTACCTATGTGCAACGGTACTCAAGTTTTGCAAACATATCGAGTTTCACTGCATTTTCCTTTGGACGAGCATATCTGGGATTCCGCCCTCCCCCCCCCCCCCCAGGTAAACTTCATTTACACATACTCTGGGATCCTCCCCCCCACAAGTAAAATCAAAACATCTAAATAAGCTTCAATAAACTTTATTTACACATACTCTGAGATTCCCCCCCCCCCCAAGTAAAATCAAAACATCTAAATAAGCTTGAATAAACTTTATTTACACAGCATGTGTTGAAATGAAACTTACTGCATATATTTAATAATTTTTTCGGGAATGGTATACTATGTGCAACGGTACGAAACAATTATATAAAGGCATATTGCGCATATTTCATTCGTAATACAGTTTCTATGTTCTGTGATTTATCAAGGCTATTTCGATAATTCTATGATTTATTATGGCTATTTCGATAATTCTATGATTTAGCAAGGCTGCAATTTGATTCATTGATACTTTAGATTAACTTAAAATAACATATCATGGTGTAAGGAGTAATTTGTAACAGATTTTGTTTTCTAACGTTTAAAAAATGTACGATTCACGATCTCAACAAAAAAGGCAAATATTTACTTCACAAAAGTCTGTAATAAGATTATGCTTAAAATGCAAGGTTCAGTGATGAATAACAAGCCATTCAGGCAATATTAAACATGAATTAAGAGTACTTTTCTCAAGATATAAGACTATTCGTACAGATATAGCAACATTCGGCGCTACACGTGCTATGTGTTACAAAAATGTTAAAATTGCATGCATAAAATAAGACAAAATAAAAAATAACTCACCATTTATGAAGTCCTGTTTTCAGTAGACACTATAATCCTAGTGGGCACGTATTTAAATTAATGTTTTTATTTAAAAATATGAATTTTTGAAAGTCACTCCTGAAACTTCAATACACTTTCGTACACGCGGAGTGATTGCAGATCCCCCCGCTGCTGACGTCACGTATCCCATGATTCCTAGATGTACGAGCCTTGTTTTAGATAGCCTTGGCCGTGTGCGGCTCATACATTAAATCTCATCGTTAATGACGCTGTCAGCTCCAGTGATGAAATTTCCGGTTTTTTTGATATGGTACAAGAGGTATATAATTACTCTTCTGCGTCCTCATATCGATGGGATTTACTAAAAAAACACGTGAAAAGTCTAACTTTAAAACCATTAAGTGAAACAATGTGGGAAAGTCGTATCAATGCTATTAGACCTCTAAAACAAGACCTAAAAAACATTATTACCGCATTAAATGCCTTAATTGAAGATACCACGAGAGACATGAAAACAAAAATGGGTGCTGAATCAATAATTAAAAGTCTTGAAACATTTAAATTTTTGTGTTCAATTTTAATTTGGGATGATTTATTATCAAGAATTGATGTATTGAGTAAAATGCTTCAAAATCCTAAATTAAACATTGCGGAATGCATTGAAGGCTTAGATAATCTTAAAAAATATTTAGTTTCCCAAAGATCTGACGATAATTTTAAACTATTTGTCGATTCAGCAACAACACTTGCTAGAGATTTAGGTTTTGATCCCGAATTTTTCATGTCGAAGCTCAGGAAAAAGGTCCGTTTATTTGATTACGAGGGCAGTGATGAACCAGTTTCAAATCCCTTCCAGCAATTCAAGACTGCTTTCTATTTTGCAATTCTTGATCACGCGATCTCTTCGGTAAATCAAAGATTTACCTTATTTTCTGAGTGCTATTCAATATTCTGCTTTCTGTATGAGTTTCACAACATTTCTAATGATGATCTCATGAAAACCTGCATGGACTTAGATATTAAGTTACAGGTACAGGAGGAAGGAAGTATTGTGAAAGATATAGACGGTGTACAACTCTTTAATGAAATAACTTCATTCAAAGATATTTTTCCAGGTAAAAAGCAGCCAATTGAGATATTAGAAATTATAGTCAAAAATGAACTCATTCCCTGTTTTCCAAATTTTGCTCTAGCAATAAGAAATTTTTTAACCTTTCCTGTTTCTGTGGCTTCAGGTGAAAGAAGTTTCAGTAAATTAAAAATTATTAAAAATTACTTGAGAAATAATATGACAGAAGAAAGGCTTTCAGATTTGGGCATCATCTCTATTGAATCCGAAATCTCTGAAAAAATTGATTTCACCGAAATTATTGACAAATTTGCTTCTCAGAAAGCCAGAAAAGTTATTTTATAGTTAATTATTAGGTAGTCTTTGTAGAAGGACTGATTTATATACTTTTCGTTTCACGAGATTTATGCTTTAGTACTTTTTTTTATTAGATTATATTTTCTGAGTAAATACTGTTGTTTTGCATTTCTAATTTAAAAATATCTATTTTTATTTCAAAGGTAATATTTTTGTTTGTTTATTATTTTGTTAAAGTATTTTGTCGCTATTATAACCTATTAGTTGGCCAAAAAATAAAGTTTTGCACTTCAAATTTTATTTGCATTTTTATTAACGTTTTACTTTTTACTCTTATACAGGTAGATGAATTTATAACGTCAACGTTAAGTATTAGTCAAAATATGAAAAATTCTCTAGAGGGGCGGCACATTAGGTCTTTGCACGCGGGCGGCCGACACCCTAGGATCGGATTCAAGTCCAAGTTCAATTACGTTTCCGTGATTATGGCATTATATATAATCTGTTGTTGTATTTAATAGCGTATTAGAAGGAATAGACATTTAAAAATGTTTATTAAAAAATAAAAATAGTCTGTATGAATTAAATTACGACAACAGATGGCAGCACCAAAAATATTTTAAATTAAAATAAAACATATATTCTATGTTTTATTGGGTATTAAATTTAGTTTTAATATAATCTAAGCATAGCATTTTATCTATAAGAAAATATTTCGCAATTGTTTGAGCAGAATTTCGGCGAAATGTGTGTGCCGCGAAAGTTAACAAAGCGCGGATAGGGCAGAAAATTTACTGACGCTCACCCTTAAATGCTTGTTTTTTACGGAATGTTTAACGATGAAAAGAATAAGACCCACGCCGTTACACTAGGACTAGCCGTTCTCGTGATATTTTGTTTTCGCATTTTCGCTACGCCACCTTTGAAAATACGTTCAGTTGCCAAATGAGAACGGAAATGGAATTAAAAGTGTCATTTTAACGTGAGTGGGAGAACGTGAATATGAGTTTGCAGCGAAAGTCATGTGCTGCCGACATCAGATTTTTTTTCACTGTTAAAGAAGTCAGTTCACTGCATTGTAAAGGAAACGTCATGTGCTGCTCACATGAGATTTCTCTAATTCAGTACTGACATCCATTACGGATATTATAAATGACCCGTATGACCGTCTGGAATGCTCTTTGCTGCAACACACCATTTTGTGTGGAATGGTTTAAAAGAAAAATGACGAAAATAAATTTTCGTATCTGCACATAAACCATTCATGTCAGTAGTCAAAGAAAGGCAATTTACGAATCTGCCTTGTCGAATTTTTCCGTAAAATAACGGATCTCCCGCTTAGAAACAAACGTACAGCGAAACTTTTTCGAACACTATTCCCGGAAGCATTCATTGCGAAACCAACCATTTAAATGATTGGCCACCGATTTTTTGCGAAACACGGTGTTCGAACATGACTGAAATATTAGGAGCCATGGACTCCATCCTTCGCAATCTTCATCAAAGGGGGTGGGGGATGAAAAGAAGACTCTAGCCTCCTTTCGTTCCTTCCATAGACGGTTTCTCCGAATGCTAGTCAGTCACTCTATAACCTTCACGAAAAGCTTTAATCTTTTTCTCCTCGCTAAACAGTATTTTCCCCCATGGATGAACATTTGCATGATTGTCGGTATCTTTGACTGCGGGCCTTCCACACAGAAAAAGGAAGGTGCCTTTTTCCGTTTTGTTTTCCAGATAAAACACGAACAGGGGATATTTTTTTCTCTTTTTTTATTGAGCTTTTTAGCAGTGACATATGTCGACTCAGTATCAAACAGCTGATGCGAGTTATTAATGGGAGATTAAATCTTACTTTTTACTTTCCCTGCAATACATGGTACTGCATGGGGAAAGGATTGGAATCACACCAAAAATCGCAGTTTTCGATGGATCGACACATTTTGAGACCTCTGGAAGACGAAGAAACTATTTTTAGCCTGACGTCTATGTATGTGTCTGTCTGTCCGCGCAATCTAACTCAAAATCCACTCTACCTCAAAACGAATGGACCGAATTTCATAAAATTTGATACGCATGTCACTTGTGTGTGACCCTAGTGTTGATTAGTTTTGGATGCGATTCGGAAGAATACAATTCGCCTTTTTTTGCGAAAAGTGCGCAAAAATGGCTTGTATTCGCTGTAGCTGAAAAACTAGTAGATCAAATTTCACGAAATTGAGTAACTAAATCCTTTATGGGTTACCGTGGTGCTGATTAGATTTTGGTACGATTCGAAAAAAGTAACCTGCTTTTTCTTTCGAAATGGCCCGCAAAAATCGTTCAAATCTAATATAAAAGACTACGTATGCTCAAATATATCCATTAAATGTCTGTTTTATACATAATTTTTAACAATGAAAATAATAAGACCCACCCCATTACACTAGGGGTATCCGTTCTCGAGATATTTTAGTTTTTTTGCATTTATGCAGCGCCGCAGTTGAAGAAACGTCCAGTTACCAATTGAGAACGAAAATTGAATTAAAAGTGCCAATTCAGTGTCATTTAAAATAATTGTGGGCGTTATTTTGTGCCATTCAACTCAATATAATGAATGACTGAAGAAATAAAGAGAACTTGAATAGGAGTCTGCAGAGAAAGTCATGTGCTGCTCACATCACATTTTTCTCCCTCGCACGGAACAATTTGAAAACGATATTCAAAATACTGCCCATGACCGGGATTCGAAAAAATCTAATGTGGCAGCGCGTGACTTTCCCTTCACGTCCTCTTTATTTCTTCACTGATTCATTCAACTGAATTGAATGGCACGAAATAGCAGCCATCATTATTTTAAATGACACTGAATTAGCACTTTTAGTTCAATTTCCGTTGTTATTTGATAACTGGACTTATTTTCATAGATGGCGTAACGAAAATGCGAAAAAAATCCTAAAATATCTCGAGAATGGCTAGTCCTAGTGTAATAGGATAGGTCTTATTTTTTTCATTATCAGACATTACATATGAAACAAGCATATAATGGATATATTTGAGCATTCGTAATTTTTTTATTTTAGAATTTAACGATTGTTACGGGCTGTTTCGCAAAAAAAAAAAGGTTATTTTTTCCGAATCGTACCAAAATCTAATCAGCACCAGGGTAACCCACAAGTGACTAATCTACCCAATTTTGTAAAATTGAATCTATTATTGATTCAGCTAGAGTGGATACAGACAGCTTTTGCGAGCCATTTGGCAAAAAGGCTTTTATATATTCTTTTATACCGTATCTTACCCAAAACTAATCAGCACCAGAGTCACACGCAAGTGACTACTTACCTACGCAATGTTATGAAATTAGGTCTATTAGTTTCTGAGTTAGATTGAATACATATAATGTCCAGACACACACAGACGTTAAGCTAAAAATAGTTTTTCGTGTTGTAGAGGTGCCGAAACGTGTCGATCCGTCGAAAATTCGAGTTGCAATGTTCGGTATGATTCCAATACTTTCCCTATACATTACCACGGATTGTAAGGAAAGTAAAAAATCTGATGTGGGCAGCACATGACTCTCCCTGCGGACTCAAGTTCATTTTTTCTTTAATAATTCATTACATTGGCTTTAATGGCACGAAATAGCACTGAATTTGCACTTTTAATTCAATTTTTGCTTTTATTTCGTAACTGGATATTATTCCAAAGGCGGCGTAAGAAAAATGCGAAAAATCTGAAATATCTCGAGAATGGTTAATCCTAGAGTAATGGAGTGGGTCTTGTTCTCTTCCTCGTCAAAAATTACTTATAAAACAAGCATTTAATGGATACATTTGAGCATATATAGGTTTTTGTTTTTAGATTTTTGTGGGCCATTTCGTAAAAAAAGGCAAGTTGTTCATTTTCTAATCCTACCAAAATTTAATCAGCACCAGATTCATTAATCATATTCTACAAGTAACTTATCTACCAAATTTTGTGAAATTGAGCCAATACATTTTCAATATTCACTGATTGTAAAATCGTATTCAATTATTTTTGAAACGTTTTATTTGTTCATGAGATATCATGTCCGCAAACTGTAGCGTCCATTTTGACGTTAAGAGCTTGCAATTCCGTCCCAGTCACTCACGGTAGAGCGTCTGCTCGCCAGTTCGATTTCCGGTTCAGATACTTAATAACTGTCCCGGGCGAATCTAATCGTCATTCACAGCTTAGACATTGTCTACAATTGCCGTTATCATAGCCAATCCTGGTCTTTTTAATGTTTTGCCTAAATAGGCCGTCAATTTTGAAACGGCGATATTGCCTGTTCTGCTGCAGAATTTAATGTTTGGAGCCAAAAGCCATCCACCTTTCAAATTTGGAAGATGGCAATATCGCCCGTTCTGCTTAGAACTTTAATGTTCACTGACAATGAGTCACCATTCAATTTAGAGTTGAATTTTGAATATGAACCAACAGATGACACCAAGGTACATCGGGCGCCGATGAACAGCACTGCAACTTCGTTCTCTGGTCTGTCTTTGTCAAAAACCATTTTTGAGCCCTTTATGGGCGAAGATCTAAACTTAAAATTTTGCCACCTCATCCTCTCGTCTTATTAGGTGTCTGCAACGCTTTTTCTTTATTTATTTTCAAAAACAACCTACATTTACAAGGTCTATGTATTAACACAGTGAGTTAGATATTTACAGGCGTTAGTCATTATCGTTATACAGACAACACATTACACTAACAAGCATATGAATTACAGACAAGCATATTATATATTTGTACTGGCTCGTAGCTTCTACGATTGTACTTATTAAACAAGCATATTATACAATTGTACTGGCTAGTAGAGCATCTATGGTTGTACTTATTAGACAAGCATATGTTATATGAATTACATTATCTTGGTTAACAATTTAACATTATATTATACATTTTCTTCTTGATCCACTTGAAGGTTTTCCGGGGTGTCCCTATCCCAGTCCATCTTCAATGTGGGTCTTCTTCCTGTAGCTCTTTCAGGAAGCTTGTTATGTATCTTCTTCCTTTCTCATTATGTTACATAAGTAGTTATAAAATACCGGTTCACCGGCGAATCGGGGAGGTGCAGCAGGAGGAGAGGCCCTCTTTGGGAGGAGGGTCCCTCTTTGAGAGGATCCTCTTTGGGAGGATGCCTCTTTGGAGTGTCTTCCCTCTTTTGGAAGTTTGGTGAGGCGCAACACCGGATGCCTCTTTCGAAAGAGGGCAATTGCGAAAGTCTTTCACAGAGGCATGATGACTCATACGGAGTGAGTTTCACTTCACTCGGAGTCTTGAGAGGGAATGTCACAATCGCTGACTGACCCTTGACCTGAGGAAGAGGTTTCAAGGGATTTCGCAATCGCACAATCTGGAAATGACGTGTCGACCTTAGAAGTGACCTTTGACAAGAACACACGTCCTCCCTCTCTGCTGGTCAGCTACAGACTGAAAGATCTTATCAGCGTGACGTAGTTAAAGCGCCCTCTGGCGAATTTTGATGAAGTGCTGCCATCTATCGGCATTTTTTTTCCCAAAAGAATTTAATGTTTCACTGGTCAGGAGCTGGATTCGAACTTGGGTCCAGCCGATTACAAGCCGAGCGTCTTACCGCCGTGCCAAAGCACCCGTGCTTTATAGGAAGTTGTCTTCGATGTGTACCTTATCAGCGGAAGTTAGATTATTTTTCAAAGTTCATTCGAATCGCTCGGTGAATAGCGATGTGTTTTAAAACAGAATGCTACGGAGTGAATATAAAATTGTGTATTATAACACTATGATTTTTTTTTAAAAATGAATGGAATACACGCAAGTATAGTTACGCATTTTCAAAATGGTGTTAAGTGAATAGCATTCAACCCTTTTAACACTTAAAATTTAAACACACTATACTTAGCTGAGTGATTTATAGCAATACGGATTTTTTTTTTTTTTTTTTAAATAAATCTAACTATCAATATGATTTTTTTTTTAAAATGAATGGAATACACGCAAGTATAGTTACGCATTTTCAAAATGGTGTTAAGTGAATAGCATTCAACCCTTTTAACACTTAAAATTTAAACACACTATACTTAGCTGAGTGATTTATAGCAATACGGATTTTTTTTTTTTTTAAATAAATCTAACTATCAATATGATTTTTTTTAAAATGAATTGAATACACCCAAGTATAGTTACGCATTTTCAAAGTGGTGTTAAGTGAATAGCATTCAACCCTTTTAACACTTAAAAACATGAATGTAATACATAGCTGAAATTATGTTTTGTGAACAGGATTCTACCCTTTTAAGTGTTGTGTATCTAAAAACAAATGTATACACAAACTTTAAAATAGCGCATTTAGTTAAAATGAAGTGAACAAGATTTCACCATTCTAAGTGTGTGTGTGTGTGTGTGTTTTAAAAAATAAATCTAACAGTATATAACGAAATGATTTTTTTTTTCTTTTTATAAAAATAATAATGAAAATTAGAACTCACAGAACGACATCTTCACAGCTTCGCGTCCACGCGGCAAATGAGTGAGACACTCTCATTACGCTATTAAAAATTAGATCTTATCTATAATGACATCAACAGTATAAGGTGTTGCCACCTATTTTTTTTTTCTAATAATATATTTTTAATAGTTGGATACTTCAACGGTCTGATTTGCTACACGTAATCTAAAACACATCACTTTAATGATATTGTGCATTGAATATGATTTGACCCTTTTCACATCGTAATTTTACTACCATTATAGAACTTAGAAGTGAGTGTACATTATTTTACACCACATCAACACTTTTAAAATCTATTGCAAGTTTGGCTTAAAACCTTTTTTAAAAATAAATCTAACAACGTATATGGCTATTATAATAACAAAATGATTTCAAATGTTTAAAAACAAATTGATTACGAATTTCAAATGAACACATAAAAATTGTGTTCAGTGAACACAAAAATTGTGTTCAATGAATAGGATTCAACCCTTTTGTGTGTTGTGTATTTAAAATTTAAATGCATTAGCTAAAATTGTGTTAAGTCAACAAGATTGAACCCTTGTAATGGTTTAAAAATTAATGTATTACTACATTGTACTTAGGCATTTTCAAAAATGGTGCGACAAGCTACTCACACCACACAATCTGAAAAGAAAGTTTCCACTAGAAAATACATCTTATTTCGAACTGTTACATATATACTAAATTAAATGGAGTTTAACTCCATTAAATAACACACATAATTAGTTAAAATTGCAATGAAGACCCAAAGATTGAGAATATATGTAAATAAAACACATCAGAGAAGTAGATATGATTTATGTTCGAAAATAAAACTATTCAAATTCTAGCCATTTCTAGAAGCTCATCGAATGTTCCAGCTTATCGGAAATCATGTGCTTCTGACTTTTCGGAGGACGCTGTTTGTTTAGCACAAAGCAAAGGTCCCCTCGGAAAAGGGTATAAAATGCGATCCTTATCGAGCTATGGTCAACTGCTCTTTTTTCAGCCAGTGCTTTGCTTTTGAATTAAATACGATAACGATAATATTTAAGATGTCTTCCTCCCGTGCATTTGAAGTAAGTAAAATTTTGATTTTCATTATTTTATGATTTATTATATATGACTTAACGATTAGCACTTGAATTTTATATTAATTATTTTTTTTTATGGATTTTCAGTTCGACTTCGGTATCCCAGTTGAGGAGATGACTATTATATGTGCAAACAAACCCACGACCAAAGACGATATAAATCAGGTGAGTTATTTTAATAATTTTTTTAATTGAAAAATGTATTTGTTTTAATTTTACGCATTTGTGAAAATATTGTTCAATACAGTTTGAAATTAAACACAACAATTGAATTAAACCTTGAAAAATATAAACATTCACGCTCCATCTGAGCGAAGCCACCGCTGACTTTATTAAAACATTTAATAGGACCCATACATATTTTTTAATGTTTCACATATTGAACCATTCAGTTTAATTGTACTTTGAAAAATATAACGTTATTTCCATCGGAGTGGAATCTTTTTTTTTTTTTTTTTTTTTTTTAGTGATAGATTTGTGTGGGCTTCCAAAAATTATATCTTTCAACTATAATTTTTTTTATATCAACATTTTAGTATGTGGTTTTAATAACACTTTTAAATTTAAATAAATAATGAGTTTAACACATAACTTAAAATAAAACTAAGAATGAAGCAACATTTAAAGAAAAAACATTTTTAATGAAAGCTAAATAGTACATAGATTTTTACAAAAGTAATATTCTACTAACTTGTATTTCACATATGGAACAGCGCAATCATCGCTGTATAATAGTCCTTTACGGTGAGACTTTTAAAAAATTCAGGTGAAACATTGTTTTCATTTGTTTCACAAAACTCTCGAGCAATTTCTTGAATGTTTATCATTAAAAGTTCGTGATCGACTAGTTCATAATCCACAAATTGCATATGAGTGGATAGCGTACAGCACTTGTGTTTCAAATCGGTACACCCGTGACTTTTACATGTTTCACGTTGATATAATTTATACAACTCTACACATAAATTTTTATGTACAAACTGCATTAAAATGCGTTTTAATTCATAGGGTGGCAAAGTCGGTAGTGCTTCGACAGGTTTTTGATACTTCACAATACAATTGGGTAGGATATTTGTCAGTAACTGATCCAAAACACAATTAGTAACATCTTGACTAATGTACTGAAGAGTATGAAAATTATCCTGATTTAATAAGATTAATTTCTTTTTGAACTGTCCAGTGCAAGGTGGTAATTGTTGTAAATATAGATTGCTTTCACACACACAAACTAAGAGTTCGTTATTAATTGTGAAAGATGAATTTTCACTGTCCATATTTGAAATGCGTTTTAAAAATACACTCCACGTATTAGGCGTGAGTGTTACTCCATGAGGGGTAGGCACGATAACATCAGAAGCATTCATCTTGTAGACACGAAAGTGTACTTTAACATTTCCTCGAAAATGTTGCACGGTAATGTAAATGTTACAGCCCAAATGGTAACGGAGCTTTTCAGATGACAGGGACATACATTGGAAACTCACACTTGCGTTTCTGTACAGGCGTTTTAGGTAGAATTTTTCTAAATGTTAGACTTATTCTAGCTTCTGAGACTTCGGGTTCCGCAGCAATTCCATGAGAATAGAATTTGTTGGTTGGCACATGCATCGCATAAAGCGATCCGTGTTGGAGTGGAATACTTAGAGGAGATTGTCCTTTTCTTTCGAAAATGATAGATCTCGTAGCACCGAAACTGAGAGTCGCTATAGGTGTTTTAGAGCATAGGGAGGATTCATTGTCCTTGTCACACCTCTAAAACACCTCTAAAACACCTATAGCGACTCTCAGTTTCGGTGCTACGAGATCTATCATTTTCGAAAGAAAAGGAAAATCTCCTCTAAGTATTCCACTCCAACACGCATCGCTTTATGCGATGCATGTGCCAACCAACAAATTCTATTCTCATGGAATTGCTGCGGAACCCGAAGTCTCAGAAGCTAGAATAAGTCTAACATTTAGAAAAATTCTACCTAAAACGCCTGTACAGAAACGCAAGTGTGAGTTTCCAATGTATGTCCCTGTCATCTGAAAAGTTCCGTTACCATTTGGGCTGTAACATTTACATTACCGTGCAACATTTTCGAGGAAATGTTAAAGTACACTTTCGTGTCTACAAGATGAATGCTTCTGATGTTATCGTGCCTACCCCTCATGGAGTAACACTCACGCCTAATACGTGGAGTGTATTTTTAAAACGCATTTCAAATATGGACAGTGAAAATTCATCTTTCACAATTAATAACGAACTCTTAGTTTGTGTGTGTGAAAGCAATCTATATTTACAACAATTACCACCTTGCACTGGACAGTTCAAAAAGAAATTAATCTTATTAAATCAGGATAATTTTCATACTCTTCAGTACATTAGTCAAGATGTTACTAATTGTGTTTTGGATCAGTTACTGACAAATATCCTACGCAATTGTATTGTGAAGTATCAAAAACCTGTCGAAGCACTACCGACTTTGCCACCCTATGAATTAAAACGCATTTTAATGCAGTTTGCACATAAAAATTTATGTGTAGAGTTGTATAAATTATATCAACGCGAAACATGTAAAAGTCACGGGTGTACCGATTTGAAACACAAGTGCTGTACGCTATCCACTCATATGCAATTTGCGGATTATGAACTAGTCGATCACGAACTTTTAATGATAAACATTCAAGAAATTACTCGAGAGTTTTGTAAAACAAATGAAAACAATGTTTCACCTGAATTTTTTAAAAGTCTCACCGTAAAGGACTATTATACAGCGATGATTGCGCTGTTCCATATGTGAAATACAAGTTAGTAGAATATTACTTTTGTAAAAATCTATGTACTATTTAGCTTTCATTAAAAATGTTTTTTCTTTAAATGTTGCTTCATTCTTAGTTTTATTTTAAGTTATGTGTTAAACTCATTATTTATTTAAATTTAAAAGTGTTATTAAAACCACATACTAAAATGTTGATATAAAAAAAATTATAGTTGAAAGATATAATTTTTGGAAGCCCACACAAATCTATCACTAAAAAAAAAAAAAAAAAAAAAATGATTCCACTCCGATGGAAATAACGTTATATTTTTCAAAGTACAATTAAACTGAATGGTTCAATATGTGAAACATTAAAAAATATGTGTGGGTCCTATTAAATGTTTTAATAAAGTCAGCGGTGGCTTCGCTCAGATGGAGCGTGAATGTTTATATTTTTCAAGGTTTAATTCAATTGTTATGTTTAATTTCAAACTGTATTGAACAATATTTTCACAAATGCGTAAAATTAAAACAAATACATTTTTCAATTAAAAAAATTATTAAAATAACTCACCTGATTTATATCGTCTTTGGTCGTGGGTTTGTTTGCACATATAATAGTCATCTCCTCAACTGGGATACCGAAGTCGAACTGAAAATCCATAAAAAAAAATAATTAATATAAAATTCAAGTGCTAATCGTTAAGTCATATATAATAAATCATAAAATAATGAAAATCAAAATTTTACTTACTTCAAATGCACGGGAGGAAGACATCTTAAATATTATCGTTATCGTATTTAATTCAAAAGCAAAGCACTGGCTGAAAAAAGAGCAGTTGACCATAGCTCGATAAGGATCGCATTTTATACCCTTTTCCGAGGGGACCTTTGCTTTGTGCTAAACAAACAGCGTCCTCCGAAAAGTCAGAAGCACATGATTTCCGATAAGCTGGAACATTCGATGAGCTTCTAGAAATGGCTAGAATTTGAATAGTTTTATTTTCGAACATAAATCATATCTACTTCTCTGATGTGTTTTATTTACATATATTCTCAATCTTTGGGTCTTCATTGCAATTTTAACTAATTATGTGTGTTATTTAATGGAGTTAAACTCCATTTAATTTAGTATATATGTAACAGTTCGAAATAAGATGTATTTTCTAGTGGAAACTTTCTTTTCAGATTGTGTGGTGTGAGTAGCTTGTCGCACCATTTTTGAAAATGCCTAAGTACAATGTAGTAATACATTAATTTTTAAACCATTACAAGGGTTCAATCTTGTTGACTTAACACAATTTTAGCTAATGCATTTAAATTTTAAATACACAACACACAAAAGGGTTGAATCCTATTCATTGAACACAATTTTTGTGTTCACTGAACACAATTTTTATGTGTTCATTTGAAATTCGTAATCAATTTGTTTTTAAACATTTGAAATCATTTTGTTATTATAATAGCCATATACGTTGTTAGATTTATTTTTAAAAAAGGTTTTAAGCCAAACTTGCAATAGATTTTAAGAGTGTTGATGTGGTGTAAAATAATGTACACTCACTTCTAAGTTCTATAATGGTAGTAAAATTACGATGTGAAAAGGGTCAAATCATATTCAATGCACAATATCATTAAAGTGATGTGTTTTAGATTACGTGTAGCAAATCAGACCGTTGAAGTATCCAACTATTAAAAATATATTATTAGAAAAAAAAAATAGGTGGCAACACCTTATACTGTTGATGTCATTATAGATAAGATCTAATTTTTAATAGCGTAATGAGAGTGTCTCACTCATTTGCCGCGTGGACGCGAAGCTGTGAAGATGTCGTTCTGTGAGTTCTAATTTTCATTATTATTTTTATAAAAAGAAAAAAAAATCATTTCGTTATATACTGTTAGATTTATTTTTTAAAAAACACACACACACACACACTTAGAATGGTGAAATCTTGTTCACTTCATTTTAACTAAATGCGCTATTTTAAAGTTTGTGTATACATTTGTTTTTAGATACACAACACTTAAAAGGGTCGAATCCTGTTCACAAAACATAATTTCAGCTATGTATTACATTCATGTTTTTAAGTGTTAAAAGGGTTGAATGCTATTCACTTAACACCATTTTGAAAATGCGTAACTATACTTGGGTGTATTCAATTCATTTTAAAAAAAATCATATTGATAGTTAGATTTATTTAAAAAAAAAAAAAAAAATCCGTATTGCTATAAATCACTCAGCTAAGTATAGTGTGTTTAAATTTTAAGTGTTAAAAGGGTTGAATGCTATTCACTTAACACCATTTTGAAAATGCGTAACTATACTTGCGTGTATTCCATTCATTTTAAAAAAAAATCATATTGATAGTTAGATTTATTTAAAAAAAAAAAAAAAAAAATCCGTATTGCTATAAATCACTCAGCTAAGTATAGTGTGTTTAAATTTTAAGTGTTAAAAGTGTTGAATGCTATTCACTTAACACCATTTTGAAAATGCGTAACTATACTTGCGTGTATTCCATTCATTTTAAAAAAAAAATCATAGTGTTATAATACACAATTTTATATTCACTCCGTAGCATTCTGTTTTAAAACACATCGCTATTCACCGAGCGATTCGAATGAACTTTGAAAAATAATCTAACTTCCGCTGATAAGGTACACTACGAAGATAACTTCCTATAAAGCACGGGTGCTTTGGCGCGGCGGTAAGACGCTCGGCTTGTAATCGGCTGGACCCAAGTTCGAATCCAGCTCCTGACCAGTGAAACATTAAATTCTTTTGGAAAAAAAAATGCCGATAGATGGCAGCACTTCATCAAAATTCGCCAGAGGGCGCTTTAACTACGTCACGCTGATAAGATCTTTCAGTCTGTCGCTGACCAGCAGAGAGGGAGGACGTGTGTTCTTGTCAAAGGTCACTTCTAAGGTCGACACGTCATTTCCAGATTGTGCGATTGCGAAATCCCTTGAAACCTCTTCCTCAGGTCAAGGGTCAGTCAGCGATTGTGACATTCCCTCTCAAGACTCCGAGTGAAGTGAAACTCACTCCGTATGAGTCATCATGCCTCTGTGAAAGACTTTCGCAATTGCCCTCTTCCGAAAGAGGCATCCGGTGCTGCGCCTCACCAAACTTCCAAAAGAGGGAAGACACTCCAAAGAGGCATCCTCCCAAAGAGGATCCTCCCAAAGAGGATCCTCCCAAAGAGGATCCTCCCAAAGAGGATCCTCTTTGAGAGGATCCTCCCAAAGAGGATCCTCTCAAAGAGGGACCCTCCTCCCAAAGAGGGCCTCTCCTCCTGCTGCACTTGCTGCACCTCCCCGATCCGCCGGTGAACCGGTATTTTATAACTACTTACATAGCTGTTTCTGTCCACTATTATAACACCATAGTGTTTGTCTCTTTTTTCTTGTACTTCACTACAATCTATTAGGTAGTGAAGTGCGTCTACATAGGTCCCTGTTTCCCAATATTTACATTCTTCTTTTTCCCCTTCTACTTTGAATCTTTTGAACTATGACGGAATTGCTCCGTGATTTGTCGCAGCTTGTGTCCCAAAGTGGTTTGCCCATAACCTCTTTGTTGACACTTTTGGACAAATCTCGTAAGTCAACCTTCCTGTGTCCTCTTCGTCCCATGATTGTTGCCATTTCATAACTTTGTTTTCCATTTCTTGGCTTTTGTAATATTTTAAAGGAATTCCGATCTCTAGATCAATATCTTGTTTATTAGTTGTTCTTTTTGCTTCCTCATCAGCATATTCATTTCCTTCTGTACCAACATGGGCTTTAACCCAGACGTACCTTATCTTATTCTATTTGGTTTATATCTCTTTGGCTTATATCTTATTCTCTGGTATAGTTTCCTTATCTCTTCTATTATCACGTTTTTGTTCTTGTAACTTTTCATTGCCTGTAGCGCGCGCTTTGGCTGTCTACATAGCATTCTATGTTTCTTCCTCTGATGGCAGCGTGTTGCTAACCAAATCAGAGATTGTTTGATCGCCACCCATTCACTCTGGAATACACTTGCGTTGTCATTTATTCTGTAACTTTGTGTCAAAATTATTTCTTTTTCTTTGTAGATGACGTATGCTGCTCCGTCTTTTTCTTCTTTTTTGGAACCGTCTGTGTATATTTCAAACGCGTCCCTTTCTTTACGTGTTTGGTATTCTCCTTTTCTTCCAAGGTATTACTATTTCATCAGATGGGTGAGTTGTCCATCTTTCCTTATCTTGTTCTAGTTCATCGTATTTATATATTCTACCTTCTATCTCTAGTTCTTTTATTCTTTTCTTAAATCATTCTATGTTTTCGTCTCATGTTCTATCTGCAGTTCTATGGGTAGGATACCACATAGAACTTGCAGTGCAGCATTGGGCGTTGTTCTATATCCTTTCGGTACAGCTAATAGTGCTAGTCTTTGAACATGGTTCAGTTTGTTTCTCAGTCTGACCATTTATTTCTCCATTCTACCATGCCCCACATGCGTATGTTGTTATTCTCTCCGAGCCTCTTTTGTAGATGTTCGTCATAACTTTGTTATTGAGTCCCCAGTATCTTCTGCTTAGTCCGTTCAGATTGTTTATTGCCTTGCCAATGGTCTCTTTTCATTTGGTGGCGTGGGGTATCCAGTTTAGATTCTGGTCAATTGTAATGCCTAGGCACTTTATTTCGTTTGCTCTTTTTATCATGTTGCCTTCGAATCTTATTCTCGGACCTTCCTCCGCCTTGTAAGCTCTTCTTGGCCCGTCCCTTACCGGGATAAAGAGTAATTGTGCTTTTTCATTACTGAACTCTAACTTGTTCAGTTTACCCCATTCTGTGATTATCTCTAGTGCCTTTGTTGCCGTGCACTCAATTTCTGGCCTGGATGTACCTTTTATTATGAATATGAAATCATCGGCGTATGCTATGAGTTTGATGTTTTCTCCAAAGTTGATTGCCAACGCCGTGTTACATAGGACGTTCCAAAGAATCGGTCCTGAATTGCACCCTTGTGGACATCCTTTAGAGTATTGCTTTGTCACTTTGAAGTTCTGTGTTTCATACTGAACTCCCCTTTCGTTTAGGAAGCTCTTTATTACATTATAAATGTTCCTCGGGCATTCTATTCTTCCTGTGCTTGCCACCACACTCTATTAAAAGCACGCTTGACATCTAGAAATATTAAGCATGTGTACCTTTTCCTGGAATGAATGCAAATTGATTTGGGTTCATTATATTGTTGCTACACATGTGGTGTAGCAGCCTCTGAGTGACCAGCTTGTCCAGCACCTTTGACCATGCATTTAGCAGGCATATTGATCTGTAACTGGGTGGGCTTTCTCCATCTCTTCCTTCCTTATTGAATAACACCAGATTCGATCTTTTCCACTGTTTTGGGAAAATTCCTTTTTTAAGACAAGTGTGAGACCGCAAGGTACTTTACAAGACTCACGGACATACATACTAACATACGTACATACACATATAACCACCAAACGTTCTATTTGAATTCGGGAGTGCTCAAACGTGTTCTTCCGTCCAAAAATTCTAAATCACGATTTCCGTTATGACGTGGGGAGTGGCTTCCATTGACAGAAGAGCTTCGACAATAACGGACTCCTCTTGCCTGCTAGCGGCCTGATAAAAGCAAAGATAATTTTGAATTCATCCAGGGCTGAGTTTTTCATTCTGGAGTAATCTGTGATACTTCAGCAAAGTGCTGAAAAAAATGAACGATCAATGAAAAATGAATTCATTCTGGAGTAATTTTTCATTCTGGAGTAATCTGTGATACTTCAGCAAAGTGCTGAAAAAAATGAACAATCAACGAAAAATGAACATATCAATATCTTAATATCGTAATATAAAAATCGGAAAGGTTTAACACGTCAGAAAAGTATATAGTATTACTTAAAAATTCACTGAAAATTGTCTATTAATGCCACGGATTCCGTTCACAGTTTGTTAATAGAATTTTAAAAGAGGATTTTTTGATGTTCCCGACAGTGTCAAGATGGAAACTCTGCGACACTATTTGAAATCATTCTGCATTGGGCTGAAACATAAAATAACTAAAGAACTCATTCGAGATACAGTTCCCCCAAAGTGTAATCGAGCAAAATCTGTGTCCTTTCAAGTTTATATGTTGCTACAAGCATTTTATTTTCAGAGGTGTGTCAAACTACGCCTAGGTGAGAATAATATGGGGTCCGTAGGTGATTGGCTGCTTGTGGAGCCAGAAAGCTCCAACAGCCTGAACTTCACATATTGACATTTCAATAATTGCTGAAAATTTTTGGTTATGTGAGAACTAAATAGAATGAATAGTCATTGGTATAAACCGCATTTGATGGGCTTCGTAGTGTTATTTCTTATGGGATTTCCGAAACAAGAGGCTATGAGAGAAATAATAACTTAAACTGTGGTATGAATTTAAATGACCAGCCTATCCGATATCGTACATTGGTATCTAAATCCTATTTATTCACAATTTTATTCTGGATACGCAAGAAGAAACACATTGCTTCACGATTCGATTTTGAACTGCAGAATGGGAGAAAACGATAATTCCTCTTTTAGAAGAGCTTCCATTTGATAAAAAATCTGATGTAGGCAGCACAGGACTGCAGATTCAAATTATTTTTTTTAAATTTCTTTAATAATTTATTAAATTGAGTTTAATGGCACAAAATAATACTAAATTGCATTTTTAATTCAGTTTTTGAGTTTATTTGGTAATTGGACATTTTCCCAAAGGTGGCATAACAAAAATGCGAAAAATCTCTAATATCTCGAGAACAGTTAGTGCTAGAGTAATGGAGTGGGTCGGATTTTTTTCCTCGTCTAAACTTACGTATAAATAAGCATTTCGTAAAAAAGGCAGGTTGTTCTTTTCAGAATCGTACCAAAATCTAATCAGCACCAGAGAATCCCACCAGTAACTTATCTACCAAATTTTGTGAAATTTGTTCAATTAGTATTTCAGCTAGAGCGGATGAGATTTTTGCGGGCCATTTTGCAAAAAAGGCGGGTTCTTTTTTTTCAAATCGTACCAAAATCTAATCAGCACCAGGGTAGCCCACAAGCAACTTATCTACCAAATTTTGTGCAATTCGGTCCGTTAATTTTTCAGTTACAGTGAATACAGGCAATTTTTGCTGACCATTTCGCTAAAAAAAAGGCGGATTCTTTCATCCTGAAGCGTACCCAAAACTTATCAGCACCAGGAGTGCCATACAAGTGCCTTATTTATCAAATTTTATGAAATTCGGTCCATTAGTTTTCGAGTTAGAGTGGATACCTAGATTACACAGACAGACAGACACACACGCAGACGTCACACTAAAAGTAGTATTTTTGTATTCCAGAGGTCCCAAAACGTGTCGATCCGTCGCAAACTCGAGTTGCGATTTTCGGCATGATTCCATCCTTTCCCTATACATTACCATGTGTTGCAGGGAAAGTAGAAAAGAAAGCAACCGGGTGCTAAGGAACAGAATTTCTTTTAAACTCCCTTATCTGGTTAAGCAATATTTTATGGGGGTGCGATAGTTTGATTATGTTTCTGAGAGACTGTAGGTGGGTTCTTCTTCTTCGACCCAGACCGTCCGACCTACCAGAAAGGTATAAGTTATCTGTTTAGATGGCCGGGAAGTGCCACACAATTTAGACCGGAACCCAGTGGGGGAGGCATCCACACGGACCGTACCCTCCTTCGCCTACTACCAACCTCTTGGAAGGACTTGCGAACCCACACGTTTAACGTGATCGCACTCCGAGTGAACCCGACGGCAGTTTTGGGAGTGGCGGGAACCGAACTCCTGCGGGGTAACCACTGGGCTGTCGTGCCCCTGTAGGTGGGTCCTGGACTACCTGTACACTCAATTTCATGGTCTCTGATTTCCTGCTACAGACACACACACAAACATCTTCATTTTTTAAGCAAGATGAAACTCTGTGTCTTAGATATTTTGTGCAAATGAGAAAATGTCTTATTGGTAAACTATCAGACTTCATCTCAAAGTGGGTACATGCACAGTGAGTTCGCTTTTAATACGTGTTTTCCCATCCAACATGACTACGATTCCTCTTCTCAGTGTTATGCACACATGGGCTACCATCAGTCCCTGATATAGCTAGATTGCATATCAAGTATTAGTTTATAAATCGGTTTGCTTTTCTACTCAAAGTTTCACTTTTATTTTTGACTTGAACAACAATACACGGTAATGTACAGGGAAAGCATTGGAATCGTGCCGAGAATCGCAACTCGAATGTTCAGCGGATTGACACGTTTTGAGACCTCTAGAACATTACAAAACTATTTGTAGCGTCACGTCACTGTGTGTTCGTCTGTTTATGCAATATATATCCATTCCAACTCAAAAACTAATGTACCGAATTCCATAAAATATTACGGGTAGTCGTGAATGACCCTGGTGCTGAAAGAGAAGGATAAAAGAATCTCCCTCTTTGAGAAATGACCACTCTAGCTGAAAAACTAATGATTTCACACAATTGGGTAGATGAGTAAATCACGAGTGGGCTACCTTGGTGCTGATTAGATCTGGATGCGTTTCCGGAATAAAGAACCCGCCTACATCAGAATTTTTAACAATCGTACAACAATGATTCATAGAAGGGAACGGGGATTATTTGCAGGCCATTTCGAAAAAAATGTGGGATCTATATTTGAGAATCCACCAGATTTTTGTAGAATAAAATGTTCTACAAATTAATTAATTACCAAATTTCAACTCTCTAGGACGTAGGAAAGTGCATTAAAAATGCCATCAAATAAGCATAAAATGACAGACAACCATCAACCATGAAGAGTTATATAAAATTTAAAAAAATTTGAAAAATTATTTTCTACCATATTTATTTTAAAATGTGAAACTTCTCTTACATATAAAACAAGAAAGATCAATCATGCATAAAGCATTGATTATGAAACACTTTCCAACTTCCTTGCAATTTTATTTAAAAAACATCTCAAAAATGCGATGCATTCCTCGGTAATATTTTTTAAATGATCACAATACTACATTAATTATATTTGAAAACTTAAAACTTCATCGAAAAAAATGAACTTCATTCAAATGACGGCATTGAAACATAAAATGCCTGGTTTAAACATCTCTAAAATGCGATACATTCCTCGGTAATATTTTTAAAATTAGCATAATACTACAATAATTTATTATATCTGAAAACTTCATCGAAAACAAATGAAATTTATTCAAATCGTCATCGAAATATAACACGGCTGGCTCTCTCCATAAAAGCAGCATTTCATTCAATAACATTTTTCCATTCATTTCATTCATCACAATACTATAATATAATTTATTTTATTTAAAAACTTAAGACCATGGAGGTACAAGTAATTAAACTCTACTAGCCGAATACCCGTTGAAAATCAACGGTCGCAATAAGCAACCCCTGAATATTGTAATTTTTCTAATAATTCGCGTTTCACATTTATTCGACAAATCGAATATTTTGGTATGCAGAACCCCTTAAAGAAGAAAATATTGGGAAACTAAATTTCCGCATTTCTTCCTTTCCAATTATTTACCCGTACACCACATTAAAGTCTATCTCATCCCGAGGCACCCCTATATTAGTATTTCTCCTTTGGAACTTTTTTTTGTGAAGCACACCCATAAATGAACATTTTTAAAGAACTCTCTTTGTCTTGGTTTTTTTATCAGATGATTGGCCCTTATACCGAGTATCAAGCCTCTATCACATTTAAAACGAAGCTTGCCTCATTTATTCGAAAAATCGAACATATTAGTGTGCGGCACCCCTTAATGTTGCAAATATTGGAAATCTGAAATTTCACGCTTTCTGCCTTTCAAACTATCTACCCGTACACCAAATTTGAAGTCCCTATCCTATCGAGAAGCATGTTTTTTCTATCACTTCACCTTTTGAAAGTTTTTCTGTGTAGCACCCCGTTAATGAACATTTTTGTCAAACTGTTTTAGCAAATGTTGGAAAACTGAAATTACTCACTTTCTTCCTTTCCAACTTTTTACCCGTACACCAAATTTGAAGTTTCTATCTCATCGTGAAGCATGCTTTTCTAGCATTTCATCTTTCGAATGCTTTTGTGTGGATTACCCACCCCCTTAACTATACATTTTTTAAAGACTCTATTCTTTTTTTGTGATTTCTATGAGATGATTCGCCCATATACCAAATATAAAGCCTCTATCATGTTTTTAAAGGAGTGTTTCTCCTTTATTCCGAAAATCGAACATTTTGGCGTGCGGCACCTCCTAAAGTAGAAAATATTGGTAAACTGAAATTGTACACTTTCTTCCTTTCAAACTATCTACCCTTACACCAAATTTGATATCTCTATCTCATTCCAAAGCATGTTTTTTTATCAATTGACTTTTCGAACGTTTTACTCTGGAGCACCCCCTTAAACGAACCTTTTTGAAAAAACTGTATTCGTCTTGGGTATTTTCGTCAAATTATTAGCCCATATACCAAATTTTAAATCTCTATCAAATTTTAAAGGCGCCTTTTCTCATTTATTCGGTAAATCAAACGTTTTGGTGTGCAACACCCCCTTAAGTAGAAAATATTGGAAATCTGAAATTGCACACTTTCTTCCTTTCGAATGATTTACCTATACACCAAATTTGAAGTCTCTATCTCATCGCAAAGTATGCTTTCCCATCTTTTCACTTTTCGAACGTTTTGGTGTGGGGCACCCCCCTCTATAAAACGTTTTCGGAAAATTCGATTTTTCGTTTTCGGAAAATTCGATTTTTCCAGGGGGTTTTATCGAACGACCGAGCCGTGTACCAAATTGCAAGTCTCTATCTATTCGGGAAGTGCCTGAAAAAGCGTGACAGACAGACAGACGGACACTTGGCAATTAGTATATATAGACTAGCCGAATACCCGTTGAAAATCAAACGGTCTCGAAATAAGCAAACTCTGAATAATGTAAATTTTTTAATTATTCGCGTTTCAGATTTATTCGACAAATCGAATATTTTGGTGTCTAGAACCCCCTAAAGAAGAAAATATTGGGAAACTTAATTTGCGCATTTCTTCCTTTCGAGTTATCATCCCGTACCCCACATTACAGTCTATCTCATCCCGAGGCACCCCTATTTTATTATTTCTCTTTTCGAACTTTTTTCTGTGAAGCACACCCATAAGTGAACATTTTTGAAAAACTCTGTTTGTCTTGGGTTTTTTATCAGATGATTGGCCCACATACCAGATATCAAGCCTCTATCACATTTAAAAGGAAACGTGCCTCATTTATTCGGAAAATCGAACTTATTAGTGGGCGACACCTCTTAAAGTAGCAAATATTGGAAATTTGGAATTTGACACTTTCTTCCTTTCAAACTATCTATCCGTACACCAAATTTGAAGTCTCTATCCTATCGAGAAGCATGTTTTTTCGATCACTTCACCTTTCGAACGTTTTTCTGTGTAGCACTCCGTAAATGAACATTTTTGTCAATCCGTATTCATCTTTGGTATCTTTGTCAAATGGTTAGCCCATGTACTAAATTTTTCAAGCCTCTATTACATTGTATAGGAGGCGTTTTTCATTTATTCGGCAAATAGAACATTTTAGTGAGCGGCACCCCCTACAATAGCAAATGTTGGAAAACTGAAATTGCACACTTTCTTCCTTTCCAACTTTTTACCCGTACACCAAATTTGAAGTCTCAATCTCATAGCGAAGCATGCTTTTCTGGCATTTCATCTTTCGAATACTTTAATGCGGAGTGTCCACCCCCTTAAATACACATTTTTGAAAAACTCTATTCTTTTTGTGATTTCTATCAAATGATTCGCGCATATACCAAATATCAAGCCTCTATCGCGTTTTAAAGGAGCAGTTCTCCTTTATTCCGAAAATCGAACGTTTTAGTATGCGGCACCCCTTAAAGTAGAAAATATTGGTAAACTGAAATTCTACACTTTCTTCTTTCCAAACTATCTACATTTACACCAAATGTAATATCTCTATCCCATCCCAAAGCATGGTTTTTTATCAATTCACTTTTCTATTATTTTACTCTGGAGCACCCCCTTAAACGAACATTTTTGGAAAACTATATTCGTCTTGGGTGTTTTCGTCAAATGATTAGCCCATATATCAAATTTCAAGCCTCTATCGAATTTTAAAAGAGCCTTTTCTCATTTATTCGGTAAATCGAACATTTTAGTGTACGGCACCCCCTTAAGTAGAAAATATTGGAAATCTGAAATTGCACTTTCTTCCATTCGAACGATTTGCCCATACACCGAATTTGAAGTCTCTATTTTATCGTAAAACATGCTTTCCTGTCATTTCACTTTTCGAACGTTTTGGTGTGCGGCACCCCCTTAAGAAGAAAATATTGGGAATCTGAAATTGCACATTTTCTTCTATTCGATCGGTTTACCCATGCACCGAATGTGAAGTCTTTATCGCATCTCAAAGCATGCTTTCTTATCATTTCACTTTTCGTGTGCAGCACCCCCCCCCCCCCTCTGGAGAACATTTTCGAAAAATTCGATTTTTCCTGGGGTTTTTTATTGAACGTCCGAGCCGTGTACCAAATTTCAAGTCTCTATCTATACGGGAAGTGCCTGAAAAAAGCGTGACAGACAGACAGACGGACAGACGGACACTTGGCAATTAGTATATATAGATGCTTGAAACTTCATCGAAAAAATTGTCCTCCTCTCTGTAAAAGCAATGAATATTTCATTCATATCAGCTATATTGCAGACTCAATGAGCTAAATAATTTTGCGTTAAAGAAGTGCAGCAATTCTTATACGACTCATTCTACATATTTTGTTGTTTACATTTTCTATAAGTGAAAATTAGACTTCGTTGCAGAAATAATCAAAGTTGGATGATCGTTTAAACTCAACTATACTGTAATTGCGTTGTTTCAGTATGTAGATGCACAGAATTTAAGCAAAAATAAAGCGGTTTTAGGACCGATACAACACAAAAATGAATGAAAAGAACTTTAAAAATCATGATTTTGAGACAAGATGGATGCCCTATTTCATTTTGAAGTGGGTCACGTGATATCTTCATATAGTGGCCACGTGTTTTTTCCATATAAAGGGTGTCATTATTATTTTAATTTATATTTAAAAAAACTACTGAATATACTTTGCTGAAATTTTTTTTATATATTTTATGGGATAATTTGAATACCTCATCAAACTTTCGAAGCAATATGTGAATTTTAAATCCGCTTAAAAAATGTTTGAAACATTAGGTCCCATAGGGTTCAATGTATTTCATTTTTTCAACCCAGGTTCAGTCCGAAACTAATTGGGTGATATTATTCATTCATATTCCCATAGGTCCCACTGACCGTCTGATTAACCAACTAAAATTTCATTTTGATAAAGTCATTTTTACGGCAGTGATCGTGCTAACGGTCAGACAGGCAGACAGACAGAATGAATGAACAAAGTCATAAACACGTTTCAACTATGTTGTAAAGTGTTAAAAATTGAATCTGAGTCATGTGCTACTTACATCAGATTTTTTTGACACTATATAACATAGTTGAAAAGTGTTTATGATTTGGGTCATTCTGTCTGTCCGTTCGCACGAGAAGTGCCGTAAAAAGGACTTTATAAAAATGAAATTTTGGAGACGGTCTGTAAGATCTATGGGAATATAAATAAACAATATCACCCAATTAGTTTTGGATGGAAGCCGAGTCAAAAAAATGAAATACATTAAAACCTATGGGACCTCATTTTTCAAAAAATTTTTAACAATAAACATTTTGTAAATAACTCCAGCTGTAAGATGAGTTGTATAAGAATGGCTGAATTGTTTTCACGCAAAATTATTGAATTCCGGAGTCTGAAATAAAAGTGTATGAAATATCGACTGCTTTTATGTAGTCGATTTATATTTCGATGATGTCATTTAAATAAAATTCATTTTTTTTGATGAAATTTGAAGTTTTCAAATAAAATAAATGATTCTGTGGTCATTAAAAAACTATCACCGCTGAATGGATCGTATTTTAGAGATGCGATTCATTCAGCGGACTGCATTTCAGTTGGAAAGTGTTTCATAATGAATACTTTATGCTGAATTGAACTTTCTTGTTTACTTTGGCGTATAATAGAGAAAACTCCAATCCTTTGCGGACACTCCGAATCATTTTCTTTTGTTTTGTGCGAATAAAAAGCCAGTTCTCGTGTTCTTAGATGAATTCTCCTCCCTCCAGTGTTCGAAGCGCGGAATTGGATTTCGAGAAGACCCCCCCCCCATCCTGTTGTAACCATACTTACACTTTGATGAAACCAAAAGTTACCCAGAAATTCAATTTTCTTCCCATCCCACGCAACGTGAGGGATGGGCCCGAGGCCTCTCCAAGAATGATTTCAATTGTTAAGACCTTCTTCCACTCCCCTTAAGACACCAAAACTTCGTTTTCGCTGAACAGAAATCATTTTCATTTTTATGAGTTGTCAAACGAATCGATCTATTTTTTGTCAGAAAGATCTTGTCGAAAGATAAAAAAACCAATCGGACTACAGCAATAGGATATAAAACGAGTTATTAAAAGACACTCATAAATGCAGTTATTTGTGTAATTGGAACTCAAGCATCAAATGGGACTTACTAAAGAAATATGTCTGTTATACCTGTGTGTGTGTGTGTAGGGGAAAATATAAGCGTCGTATGACCCTGAAATGGGGTGCACAGCTAATTTAAGACCCGAATAGGTACATCTCGGCGTTATTTATTACTATGTTTTATAATTTTGAATTAATTTTTTAGTTATTTTATAGACTCGATTTTCCTTTGCGACCGCTAAGAATTGAATAAAACGCGTGGAGAAAAATGACACTCGAATTTCATTTAAATATACGATCCATTGGGATTCTCATATTCTTTTGTAAGAACGCGTGCAATTTAATTCATGCTCTTTTCATAGAAAAAGTGAGCAGTGGAATTTTTTTTTTGAACAGTTAGTTATGGATACATAGTTCCAATTGTAAAAATGCTTTAAATGAGGAAGTTATGAAAGAGTAACTTAAATAATAAAAAATAATAAAATAAAAAAAAAAATAATAAAAGTATTAACTTTTTATATAGTCCCTCTAGCATAAAAAGTTAATAATATTATTATTTTTACAACAATAAAAGTTAATATTGTTGTATATATAAACTTTTAGTGTTAAATTTTCAACAATAAAAGTTAATATTTACAATACTTAACATCAAAAAAATTGTCACAAATATGAAAATGCTGTCAATACTTCATTTCCTTAAACTAAAAAAAATTTGGAAATCAAAGGTTCGAATTGAGGACGAAATAAATTGTTAAACTTCCTCATTGACACGACTTTCTCCCGACTTTTCCAAACTTCTGTAAAATTCTTGAGTCCAGGGGGCCGTTCATAAACCGAATGAATGCATAGAAATCATTTAGTAGGGTTTTAAAATAATTTTTCTATGCTTTATTTTTAAAGACATACAGACGATACTGGCCATTTTAACACTTAAATAGGGCAAATAAAACATATTACTGTGATTTTGTTGATCTGTCAGATACCTTCGAAATACATTCGTCAGATTTCTTTACAAAATCCATGGGGGGAAAATCTGATGTGAGCAGCACATGACTTTCCTTATGTAATGCAATGAATTGACTACTTTTACAATAAAAACAAAATAGGGGTTATTCTTACAGTAGATACTTATATTTTTTCCAAGATATTAAATTTTCATCAGAATCATCATTTTCATTGATTGAGAGTCATTTTTATCCATTTGGCGAGATTTTCGTTAATTTGGCAACATTTGAAAAAGTTGCCAAGTTGGCGACATTCCGCCCAATTCGTCGCTAAAATCTCGCCAAGCGTTATGGACGAAGAAATAAGTTATTTTTATAGCAGTTAAATGGCTATTGGCGTTCAAATACGAAAGTATTACTCAAATTATCTTTTCTCATGAATGGAACGAACTAGATCCACGAGAATGATGTCCCCGAATTTATCGCATGATATTACATATAAAATATGACCATGCTTCTCAACAGTTAATGTTTCTTTTTAATGTATGAGATTTTTTGATAAATTTATTTGAAAAATGTGCAATATCTCTAGAACGGTTCATACAAGCTTTCTAAAGTTTATGTCAATCGTTTTCTATGGAAAAATTACAAACGAAATGTCTATTTGCGTAATTTTATTAAAGGTTTTGATTTTTTGATGATTTTTTCAAAATGTCACTCGAAAATTTAGGGGGGTTCTGAACATTTGATTGTGTTCAAAAACAATACGCTTCTTGTATTCATGGACCGTAATTTTTGTACCCAATTTCATTTTAATCGCTCGTGCGATATCGTCTCCACAGACTCACACACACACACACAGGCATCATCTCAAAAATGTTCGATTCGTGATCAGGGATGCTTGAAACGTGCTCTTCTGTCAGAAACTGGAATTCAAATGTTCGACCCCGTTACAATACTTCCCTCATACGTTATACTATGTATACAGGGATGTCCCAAAAAGATTGAGACGCTCTTTAATTCTTTACCTGTGGGAGGTAAGTGGGCAATGTAAATTGCAAAAATGTTGAAAGTGAGGTAGGAAATAAGACTACGTTAATGAAATAGTCCTCCCATTCATTTTCAAAAAGTAACATTCTTTAAATTTTTATACGACCCCCTTAGACACATTGGGTCAATCAGAACATTTTTATTTTTAAAGCAACAAGATCATTAAAAAACCGCATATCTGTATCTTTAAAATTGAGCGAGTTATATTTTATTGAAAATTGAACATTGTAAATGGAGACCCTATATCAAATTAGAAATGTAAATTTGTGACATATCCCAAAGATAAAACTGGATGATAATACATAGGATACCCAACCGCGTAGTGAGTACCGCTGCTTTATATGATCTCTGTCTGTGTAATGCTTTGTTTAGATGCTGTTGCGTGGGAATTCACACACGCCCGGTTTGGGCGCGATAAATACCTATCATGTTCATTAAACATAAAGTTAACGGCTGACGTGATCGTATAGATTTAATCTGAAAATTAAGAAGTAATTAAAAGGTTTGGAAATGTGGACACCGATTAGATTTAAAATAACAATAACAAGTTTATTTACACAATTTAACATTAAAATATGAAAAGATTTGAGCTTAAAAGTTGCTCCCTTAAAATATTAACACATAGTAAATCATTAACACTTTGTAAATCATTAATACATCGTAAATCATTAACCACTAATTCTACCATATTCTTACTCACAATTCTCAAGTATTAAAAATAGTCACACACTTCAAAAGGTTATCTTTTCTTTAAATTACAGAGTATTATTTAGCACCAAAATACATATTTCGAGAGTCTGAATTGTGACTTTTAAAACAACGCATTTGGCTTGGGCCACAATGCAAGATCATTAATCCCTTCAGATAATTAAAGGAGAGGAGAGAGAGAAAATCAACTTAGAGTAATGCATGAATCCAAAGGCCTATCTTCTGTTCTGGGTCCAGCAAGGGCTCGAGTGCGATGACATGGCGGAGACCGACGAAGCATCATCATCTCGCTCCGGCAACTGTTATACAACTTCATTCTATCAGATCGTAAAAGGCACTCTCGACTTTCCAACTAAAAATTGTCTTTCTCGAAAATCTCTCTCGAAAGTCGATCTCTCCTCCCTCTTAAATTTTCATTCGCTGCAAGGTTTAAGCCCCCCTTAATATTATTGAAAGGTGTAATGTTATTGTTTTACCAGAGGGTAGACCATGACAGAGGGTTTGGTCAGAAGCCCCTGAATTATCGGTGCAGCTGGTTGAGTTTCCCACTTTCATGCGTGACACCTGCGCCCTGATGCGCCCCGATGTCCGCTTACCACCCGTGGAACTTTCCTCCATCCTGAAAGTAGCCCCCCCCCCACTGGCATGGTGTCCGGATCCACTGACCGTTTCCGTTGCAGGTGGCCGAGGGGGAACCTTATAGATATTATGTGAAAACACAGGGACCATCTTTATAGGTATGAGACATATGTTAAAATTTCCACGATGTTACATTGTATGGGGAAAACCAATGTAACAGATGCATTTGTGATAAAAAATTTTGGCACATATTAACGTATTTTTGATGTAAACGATTTCCATCGTCCATTTGTTTATGATCCCTATTTTCACTGATGAAACAACCTTTCGCATGGTAGGGAAAAGTGGCATAAATCAAATGTTTACCTTTTATCATAATTCAGTTGATTTTAAATATATGCGGGTTTTTTTAATGATCTTGTTGCATTAAAAATAAAAATTTTTTGATTGACCCAATGTGTCTAAGGGTTGTATAAAAATTTAAAAAATGTAACCTTTTGAAATGAATGGGAGGACTATTTCATTCACGTAGTCTTATTTAAAAATTTTTGCAATTTCAATTGCCCACTTATCTCCAACAGGTAAAGAATGAAAGCGCGTTTCAATCTTTTTGAGACATCCGGTATAAGGAAAGTAATAAGAATGTACTCTCACTGTTATAAGAATGTACTCTCACTGTACCCCTCACTGTATCACTAGGAGATTGGTTGCATTCGTCGTAAATCAAAATCATCTCGCAGAGTTCGGCGTTACTGAACAGTGCCATCATTTAAACTCTAGTTAGGTAGCAGAGTTACTTGGAAGCTTAAATACAAACTATGAATCGATGTAATGGTGACGTAATAGCTTTGATTGTTGTGTTGTTTCTTATGACCTCCTGTTTTCGACGTCCATACAGGACCAGTGAAGCGGGACAGAACGAAGAAAGACACAAGACAAGAGAACAAAGTTTATTATAAACAAGCATCACTGATGAATGTCGGAGGGGATGCAGCTTCTCATTTAGACGAGGACCCAGAAGGCGGAAGACTGACTTTATCTTCGATAAACATCCATGCCTTACCCGGGATTCGAACCTGAGCCCACCAGACAGCAGCCGAAGACGCTATCCACTTCACCGCCTGGGCGGCATAGCTTTACTTAAATATATGTATAAGATAAATTTAATGAAGTGGTAAAAGTTTTAGTAAATATTCACAACCAAAGTTGACTTGTGGATGTTCCCTTATTTCCTAATGAAAATTTGAATCGGTGATAACTATGTCAAATGAGATCAATTTTCTTTTCAGTTTCACTCAATACAGTATGGGTAACTTTTTTGTAATTTAATTTTTTCGATAGAGAGGCTGCATAAAAGTTAATTTTCTTAAATTTTTACAAAAATATGAAACAGCCTTTAAATGACTATTCCAAACTCAACCCTAAAGCATTTTTTTTTCTGTTCTACAATTGGAACTACTAGCCGAATACCCGTTGAAAATCAAGGGTCCCATAATAAGCAACAACCGAATAACGTAATTTTTTCAATAATTCCCGTTTCTCATTTGTTCGGAAAATCGAACATTTTGGTGTGCAGAACCCCCTTAAATAAGAAAACTATGGAAAACTGAAATGACTCACTTTCATCCTTTCAAACTATCTACTCGTACACCCAATTTGAAGTCTCTCTCATACTAAAGCCAGCAATTTTATCACTTCATCTTTCGAACGTTTTTATGTGGAGCACCTTTTTAAAGAAACATTTATGAAAAACTCTATTCGTCTTGGGTTTTTTTATCAAATGATTAGCCCATATACCCATTTCAAGCCTCTATTAAATTTTAAAGTAAGCGTTTTTCATTTATTAGACAAATCGAACATTTCGGTGTACGACACCCCCTGAAGTAGTGAACATTGAAAATCTGAAATGGCACATTTTCTTCCTTTCAAACGATTTACTCATACACTCAATTTGAAGTCTCTGTCTCATTGCAAAGTATGCTTTCCCATCATTTCACTTTTCGAACGTTTTGGTGTGGAGTACCCCCTCTACAGAAATTTTTTGAAAACTTCGGTTTTTGGCAGGTGGTTTTATCGAACGATCGACCCGTAAACCCAATTACAAGTCTCTATCTACTTGGAAAGTGCCTAAAAAGGCGTGAAAGACAGACGGGCACAGACAGCAATTATTATATATAAATGGGTCTACAAGCAACGGTTCAAAAAACAGTTCACTTTTTGTGAGACAGTGCTTGCGCCAATCCCATTCCAGAAGGCGGATCAGATGCACATATCTAATTCCATATCGTTCCTTCGCATGCCATGATATCAGAGGCGGAAGTAAACAGAGGCTTCTCGGTTTTCTTCCGCTTCTGCAGACGCATGGAAACAATGCAGGCCTATTTCCGCCTCTGCAGACGTCACGCTTTTCGCGAACATTCACTCTAATTCTATAAGTGTCGCTGTTTGTTCTATCTACGCTTCAAATGAATGTTCTCCTGTGATTATTTTATATGTTAAACAGGTGTAGGGACTTTTGAAATCTAATGACTGCTGGTAGGGAGAAAAGGATTTTTTACCATAAATCTCATAAAAGTGGGGTTATTTAGATTTTGACATTATAAAATGATGAAATGCAAACTTTTTTAATTACTAAAATAAAATGACCCTTTCATCATTTTAAGCATTTATTTGCAGAATAATTTATATATATATATATATATATATATATATATATATATATATATTGCAGAATAATTTATAACTTATAAAATGAAAAAAAAAAAATTATTAAAAAATAATGTACTCATTCTTACAAAGTAATAAGTGGTAGATGAGTGAAAATAAACCACCCAATTATTTTTCTAATTCCCAAATCGGAATGGATAACATATTTGTTTTCAAAAATGATCGAAAAGGGCTATTTTTATCCAACATCACCTTTTCATTCGCAGGTTAGGCTTAGAATGACGCGCTAGATTTATAACGCAATAGGGCAGTTTTTGAAATATATTTTGCAAAATGACAAATTGGTATTTTGTAACATGTTAGTGCCAAATAACATTTATAAATTGAAATAACGGAATAATTCCGGAAAAGCAAACACGTTGACTTCAACCGTACATGTGCATTCAACACAAGGAATTTCATTTAAAGTGGATCACTGTTTTAACTTGGCAGAAGGCGAAAAATGCATCTACATTACTACGTGCACAGCATAAAATTAAAATAGATTTCAGTAATAAAAATTTAAAATTCTCTATTTAAAATTATAAAATTTCTCATACTTTTAATCACTCTATTTTGGAAAGCTATGTGATGAGCAGAATGTCTCAAATAAGAGGAAATCGCTTTCAACAGATAATACTCGTGATGGAAACATTAAATTCATTTTAAAAGTAATTAAACCTATTCGATACTTTCTTTTAAATTTTCCAAGTATTTCCAAGCGTCAAAATCGGCTCAATTTTGAGGATTCTTAAAGAGAAAAATTAATAAAAAATTAAAATGCTGTTTCAGGATATTAAGCACGCCCACTCAATTCCAGCTAGATTGAATTTTCAGAACAGATTCAAATAAATGCATTTATGTTTTAAAAGATTATCACAAAGGCGAAATGCGAACTTCAGTGAGCGTGAAGTTCGCTTTCTATTCTTTAAAACACAAGTTTCACAAAACTAACCACGCCCACTGAATTTACGTTCTTCAGAAAAGAAATTAAGGCTTTGATTTTTATTTTCCCTGCAATCCATGGAAATGTATAGGGAAAGTATTGGAATCATACTGAAAATAGCAACTCGAATTTTCGGCGGAACTACATATTTTGGGACCTCTTGGATACAAAACAACTCCTTTTAGAATGACGCCTGTGTCTGTCTGTGTAAGGTACGTACCCACTCTGACTCCAAACATAAAATTTGATTTGTAAGTAAGTCCCTTGGGGGTGACCCTGGTGCTGATTAGTTTTTGTACGATTCGGAAAAAAAAATAATCTCTGCCTTTTTTTCCGAAATGGCTCGCAAAAATCGTCCAAATCTAAAATAAAAAACTACGTATGCTCAAATATATCCATTAAATGCTTGTTTTATACGTTATGTTTAACGATGAAAAGAATAAGATTGACCTCATTACACTAGCCGTTCTCGAGATACTTTAGTTTTTTCGCCTTTTCGCTAAGCCACCTTTGAGAATAAGTACAGTTACCAAATAAGAACGAAAATTGAATTAAAAGTGCAAATTTATTGTCATTTTAAATAATGATGGATGTTATTGTGTGCCATTCAACTCAATTTATTGAAAGATTGAAGAACTAAAGAGAACGTGAATATGAATCTGCAGGGAAAGTCATGTGCTGCCCACCACAGACTTTTTGATCTAGTCTGGAAAATGAAAAATGAACTTCTGTAGGAGAGACTTGAGCGGATTTTATTTTTGTTAAAATAAATAAATAAATTGTGGTTTCCGGAGTACTCTGTCGATATTAACCACGCCCACTAAATTTCTGCAAGATCTATACTTTCGGAAAAAATTTTATATATAAGAAGTGTTTTTCTAAAAATTAAAAGGGACTTCAGTCACAAGTCAATGCCCTCCTTCCTTCTTTTTCCATTTCCATTACAAGGGGGCTCATATTCACCTTCAAGAAAATATGTCTGTGAGTAAAACGTGTGTGACCCAAACGAGTTAAGATAACATCCAGTATCCTACACTGAACACTTTTGTACTAAGGGCTTTATTTCGTGCCATTTATTTTGGGATTGCTGATTCCACGAATGTTGCTATTTATCATACATTATATTACTAATAGTTTCTTTTTATATGTGTTAAAGGTCCATTTTTGTTCCATTTTGGTTGTCGCGTCTTAGTTTTAACTCGCATTCGGATATAAAACCAGAGTCAGTTCTAGTAGTGTAACTTCCAGTAACATCTTAGAGGTGTAATATCCAGTAATATCCTAGTGGTATAACATCCAATAACATCCTAGAAGTGTCCCTCACTTGGATCATTGCCTTTCACAGAATTGCAAGTTTAGGAATACCTTGATTGGAAAAGTTGTTTTCTTTGGGCATTAAAAGCAATTGTTTGCCTTATATCCTTATTTTTTAGTTCAATTTATAAAATATGAATTCCATCAGGAAAAGAAAAAGCGGATTTGTCTTTCTGTTTTGTAATTTCCTCCGCCTTTTTCTCCTCCGCCGATTCATTATTTTGCAGCCTGTTTAAGATACAGTGGATAAGTCAAAAACAGAGCGTTTTTATCTCAAAGTGTCTGAACGAATTCGGTTCTCGGTGGTTTCTGGTTTCTTTTTTCCCTTTAAGTCCGTGTGAGTTTTGTAGGCGATTCCAAGCTTTTTTAGAATTCTGTTGGATTTCCTCCCCCCCCCCCCCTTTTCCATGAGCATGCATGTGTTGCATTTGATTTATTGGGCTTTTCTCGACATATCCGGCGGAGTTTTGTGATGGAGGTGACAGTGCGTGTGCGGGAGGAAGTCTTCGAAGAAGGACATTCGAATGCTTTGAGGGGGAAAAATGGCTCCGAACGAACCCATGAATGATGGAACATTTCAAAAAATTTATTTTCAGGGCGTCAGAATATACCGGCAAGAAATTAGGAGATTCTTGGCTCTTGTTTCAGACCAATTTGACTTTCCCTGCAATGTATTATATTACATTTCCCGGTAATGTATTATATTACATTGTCTGCAATACATGGTAATGTATAGAAAAATTATTGGAATCATGCTGAAAATCGCAACTCGAGTTTTCGACCGAACTACACGTTTTGGGACTTCTAGAATACGAAAAAACTATTTTTAAGTGTGTGTGTGTGTTTGTGCAATGTATGCATCCCTTTTAACTCAAACACGAATGGACCCAATTTTATAAAATTTGGTAGGTAGTTTACTTATATGCGACCCTGGTGCTGATTAGTTTTTGGTACAATTGGGGATAAAAGAACTCTCCTTTTTTTTTTTTTTTGCGAAATGGCCCTCAAAAATTGCCTGTATATCCCCTCTAGCTGAATAACTAACTAATCAACCAAATTTTGTAAAATTGAAATTCGATCTATAAGTCACTTGTGGGTTATTCTGGTGCTGATTAAATTTTGGTACGATTCGGGAAAAAAAACCCTGCCTTTTTTTGCGAAATGACCCGCAAAAATTGTCCAAATCTAAATTAAAATACTACATTTGCTCAAATACATCCATTAAATGCTTGTTTTATACATCATTTTTAACGATATAAAGATTAAGACCCACCCCATTATACCGGTCTCGAGATATTATAGTTTTTTCGTATTTTCGCTACGCCCCTTTTGAAAATAAATTCAGTTACCCAATGAGAACGAAAATTGGATTCAAAGTAATTTTAAATAATGATGGCTGTTATTTTGCTCCATTAAGCTCAATTTAATGAATTCTTGATGAAATAGTGAGAACTTGAATGCAGGGAAAGTCATGTGCTACCCACATCAGATTGTTTACTTTCCCTGCAATACCAGGTAATGTATGGGTACGGTATCTTGTGAAGAATATAAGAATCTATTGCAAAAGAAGATACTTTGGGTAATAGTTTTGTATTTGAACAAAACTATTACTATTGCCCTCTTGGCGATATTTAGCTCCAGATTGACGAAAATTTCGTCCAAATTGCAAAAATGCCGCTCAATTAATGAAAATGATTCCTAGTGGATGGATTAATTATTAAAATATTTTACTATATGGACTCTATTGCTTATTGAGGATGCTATCCATATTGATCATTATTAATTTAGAGTTAATTGGGTACGAAATAGTTTTACATATTGTCAGTCGGAAAAATGCCCAATGTACAAATCAACTTCACAAACACTGTGCCGTAGATCTTTTCATCATTTTTTTCTCTGTGAAATAAGTCAATTCATTGTATTATATAAGGAAAGTCACGGGCTGCCCACATCCGATTTTTACTTTCCCTGCAATACGGGGCAATCTACAGAGAAAAGTATTGAAATCGTGTTTAAAATTGCAACCAAAGCGGATCGACCCATTTGGGAAATGTGGAACACGAAAAAACTATGTCTGTCTGTGCGTGTCATGTATATATTTACTCTGATTTGAAAACGAATGAACCTTCGTTTTGATTAGATTTTAGTTCTATTCGGGAAGAAAGAACCTGCCAGTTTTTGCGAAGTCACTTGAAAAAGTCGTCAAACTCTAAAATAAAAAATGAGTATTTTAAAAATAAAGACAAGATAAAAAAATGGCCATCATTAAAAGCATTTTATTAAAATATTCTTTTACGACGTACTAAAACGACACAGCGCTTTCCGGCATGACTATGCCTTTCATCAGTGGCGAAGTGAAAATAAGGGGCGAACATGTGCTTAAATACAGGCTATAACCGCAGACAAAATGGACATATTAATCATTTTACATTTTTAAATACGAGGCACTTAAAATATTATTTAATTATAAAATACCAAAAATACATTAAAAGGAAAAAGGTTCATACATTAAAGGGTAATCCATAGAAATGTCGTTCAAAACAAAATAAAGCAACTACTCAATATTCAGGAAATCATATAAAGGTTTGACACGAAGTGAGTCGATCGGGAGTTGGCTTCCGCTAACTCTCCTTCCCGGCTGTCCTTCTGGTTGCTCAAGTCCTCGGATGAGTCGGACGGCTTGGGTCTTCAACGTAGTGAGTCGAGAACGAGACGCCGAGCACCACTAAGGGTCTGAACGCGATGAAAATTGCAAATAGAATCACGGTAAAGATAAATAAAAAGGGATTCATAAAATAAAATACTACGGGGGTTATTGCATCTCATTAAAAAAGTAGTCTCATCAAACAGAAGATGAAAATCATCGTTCATAACACACTGAACTAGAGCATTTTTAACATCGCAAGCATTACATATATCTCGATTCATTGTGACGTGTTTCCATATAATTTCATTTTTAATAAAAGATTACGTCTGCTCAAATGTATTCATTAAATGCTTGTTTAATACGTCCTTTTTAACGACGAAAAGAATAAAGCAAACCCTATTATAACTCTAGAATGAACCGTTTAATGTCTTCGCCACGTTGCCTTTGCCGCGCAGTCGCCCAATGAAAACGAAAAATGAAGCAAAACTGCCAATCCATCCAATGTCACTTCAAATGAGGGTCATTCAATGAGGTTACTATTCAATTCTATTTCATGAATTACAAAAGAAAAGGAATGCGTATTCTGTCCATAGCAGATGTTTTTTTCTTTTCTCGCAATAAATAAGTAATAAATAATAGATGGGATAAACCTATTGGAAACAATTGAAAAGTCAAATACAAATTTTCGGGTCAATATTTATCCAATCTCTCACTTTGAGTTTCAGCGTACTGATGAGGTATTTCCATATGAGTATACATATTAAAAGATAATCCCCGACAGCAACCAGCACTTTAGACATTTCATCTCGCCCTTGTCTTATTCATTTTTTCCGGACGTTTTAATCATCATCACCCCTTTAAAAATGTCTTATGATTCGCCCCAGCCCCTTGACGTCTAGCCGAGGTGAGATCAGTGTTTGTGTCAGGCACACCTCCGTGTGAGGGGGGAGGGGCGAACACCCCTAGAGACGTGTATTCGCCCCCCCCCCCCCTCCTCCGGAGACATTTTATGTTAACCTAGTTTCTATTTATGTGATACAGCTTTTAGATATATTTATAAAGAGCAAATAGAAAACTTACCCCTCTAAAATTTCATTAGCCCTCCCCCCCTTCCGTCCCCAAAGTCATGAAAGACACACTGGGAGACATTATGAAAAGTCCGGTGTTTGAGTCCCCATTTTCCGCAATACGTTTTGCCATAAAGTTTATTTTTAAGATACTGATATGTCATCAGTGTTATGTCGCCACGGTTTGTGTCCCTGTCAATCCACGTCCTCCAATCTGTAAAGTAAGAAAGTTCACAATATTAATTCCACAGCGGATAAGCCCCCCCCCCCCCCCCCCCCGGAAACGATTATTCACCTCTCCGGAGACATTTTATGTTACCCAGCTAAATGTTCATACATTCAGGCTACAATGAAAAAAAAAAGTTTTGCTTCTTTGGATGCTACAGATTTAGAATAAAACAGATGCAAATCGAACAAAAAAAGCTGTTATCGGCATGCGACTGGGGTTTAGAAATTCCCAAGAGTTATATGTTCAATTCCCCATTGTTGATATCCTTATAACTTTTTAAATAATAATGAACTTGTGTATGTTCATGTTTAAATCTATTCATGTTTAAATCTACTAGCTCATATATATATATATATATATATATATATATATATATATGAATTTTTCTCCAGTCTAACATTGAGTCTATTTTATTTTCACATATGCTCTTCAGGCCGATTTCAATTAAAGATAAGTTATTGGTATGCAAGTAAATAAAATTCTTATATATATATAATACAGAAATTTTAAGACTTTTCCAATAAGGCTCTCTTCTCTTTCATAATTATTATTCCAAATTCCTATTTCATGTCCAGCACGTGTTGCAACTGTATTAAATTCTATCCCACGCCACTCATATTAACAAGTCTGCCAGCACTTCCTCTTTTCCTCGACCATACCATATAGGGTCACTCATCTAAACCTCTACGTAAACTTTCTCATATGAAACTGCTTCCCAATCACCTTTTTGAAGCCTAAATCGTGAAGACAGCCTGTGCCCCATGCCTCTTAATCCTCCCCCTTCGATGTAAATGTAATTTGTACTTGTGAAAAACTACGCAGACTGCATTGAGATTTTGTAAGAGCAGGTCGAGGTCGACGATCATCTCGGCCCGCCTATGTAATAATTAGCTCTGTTTCGAGTGCCATGTAATAAAGTAGATTCGGTGTTGTTGTTGAGACCCAGACCGTCCGACCAACCAGAAAGGTGTAAGGTAACAGTAGATTCGGTGTGTAAAATGTCTCTTCCCTGGACTTTTTCAGCCAATATTACACACGCGCACACCACACACACACACACACACACACACACATATATACTAGCAGCATACCCGTTCTTCGTACGGAGTATATAATATAAAGAAACCTTAAATCCACAATCATGCGCAAATTCCTATAGTATACTAAATGGCATTTTTAATCAAAATATTCTGCTAAAATATTTAACATAATGCTCCTAAAAAGAAGTAAAGAAGTCAAGGAATGTCTGTTCTCGCTATTCAAAATTATCTTCACGGGCAGATCTGAAGAATCCAGATCTGATCCATCCTGTCCTCTTTTGTAAGCAAATTTATAAAAAATATGGAATTGAAACAATATATGCAAAGTAAGAGCGTTAAAATTGTATGGGACCCGTACTACTTATATACGCGAATGCTAGAAGATATAAACTGTATTAGTAGATTACATGTATAAATTGAAAATATCAATAAATCCGTAATCTTTAAACCAGAAGGCAGTAATGGATTCCAATATGTGCCGAAATAAAAGTGCTAAAATTATATGGGAAGATATTTGATATTACCCAGTCCAAAATATGATGGCAATGAAATTTATTTTATATACATATCTTCATTAATAAAATCGGAAAATGTTTAATAAAAATCTTCTTCCTCATAAACACACTGGATTTAAATCCGTTGTTAAGCGACATGTTATGATTTGCTTCAAATAAATGGGTGGTTAAAATATCGTCTGAATAATGCGATCTCTAATGAAGGTTTGGCGGCATTTTAAAAAATCGCCAAATTTATCGCCAAGTGGGACTATAGAACTGACAGTCCCACTTGGTGATAAATTGACGAACCATCATCAAAATATTATCCCCTAAAAAAACACAATTTCATTTATTTAGCGCAATTTTATCAATTTCAAGATATTTTTATGGATTTACAAACATTTTTATCAATTTGGTGATATTTTAAAAACTCGCTAAATGTGTTACTAAGTAAAACGGTTGGACTGGCAGACAAATGCTAACGAAACACCAGTTCAGTGCTGTCTTCTAGCAAAACAAAATAAATTTCATTTATTTACATCGTTTTTATCAATTTGGAGACATTCCAATCAATTTGGCAACGTTTAAGAAATTTGCCAAGTTAGGGATATCCAGCCAAATTCGCAGCTCTAAATTTGAAGATCTGAATAAAATATCGTGTTCCAGTTTGTATATAATAAATGAAAACACTAAAATATTATTAGAAGATATATCCGTTCTACTCTTTTTCTGTTTCAACAATCGGATAAATGAATTTATTGGATAGGCAGAATATATGAGTTTATTAGCTAAACACAATACATAAGCTTGAAACCTCTTTGCCAAAATAAATGAAAGTGATGTACGCAGTTCGCAATTAATATAATTAAAAGAAAAAACAAACCGTTTTCTTCTAAAATATATTTTTATGTCCATCTATTTATTATTCAAATCGAAAAAAAAATAATAATAATTAACAAACACATTTAATTTTATTGCGTTGCCGAGCAACATGATATAAGATAGAATCTTCCTCATAAAATGCGAAATTAAATAAACATTTTGATTTCTTTACACTTTTCATCGTTGAGTAAAAGCTTGTGAAAAATATAAGCCATGGAGGTAGATTTTTCCATTAAAATTTATGTTTCAAACAATTCATGCTTTCAGATAGTGACTAATTAACGCAAAAAATCTCCACCAAACTCAGACATAAAGTTTTATTTGTCTTTGACGTTTGAAACAAACGATTTTCATCCTTTCCGTTTGGATAAACCACGGAGTTAGAGAGTAGAACTCCTAGGAAAAAGTTCAGTTTTTCATTAATATCTCAACAACTCCTGGCCTTATATACCCGAAAATTGGACAAAATTTATGGGGGGCTATTTCAAGGCTACCCACAAAATTTCATTCAATTCGGTTCAGCCGTTCTCTCGTGATGATGAGACAAACGAAAGTTTCGTTTTTTACTAATATCTCGAGAACCACTGGTTGTAGAAACTTCAAACATAGACTAAATTTTAAGTGGGGCTATTTCCAGGCTACCCACTAAATTTCATCAAATTCGGTTCAGCCGTTCTCTCGTGATGATGGGACAAACAGACAGACAGACTGATTTTCAATTATATATATATATAGACTAGCAGCATACCCGTTCTTTGTACGGAGTGTATAATATAAAGACACTTATAATTCAGAATCATATGCAAATTATATTAAAATATTAAATTTATTGCTCCTGAAGAGAAGTTTATTAATATCTGTTCTCATCATGCAAAATTATCTTCACGGGCAGATCTGAAGAATAAAACATCCTGGCCCCTTTCGAAAGCAAATATACAAAAAATATGAAATTGAATCAATATATTCAAAATAACAGTGCTAAAATTGTATGGGACCCGTAGTATTTATATACTCGAATATTAGAAGATATAACCTGTATTAGTAGATTACATGTATAAATTTAAAATATCAATAAACCCGTAATTGATTCCAATATATGCCAGAATGAGAGCACTAAAATTATATGGGAATATATATATATATATATATATATAATTTACAAATGTAAAGCTAACTGCAATAGCCGCTTGAAAAATTATTTCTCTTACGTATAATATGCAAACATGGCGCTAAGCTGCCCTTGTACACATTTACCAATATATTTACCAAAAGGAATACCAATTTGCTGTTCGGCATTGATGGTATTAAAGCCATTCCATGTATAAGTATCGGCTTCCGGGAGCGTCGCCATGGCATAAAGCATTTGCTCAACCGGAGAGTGGGGGTCACAACTCCCCCCGGCCACTTGAGATACTTTTCGTCTTTCGCATTCTTCTATTGCTTTTCAGTTTTTAGGTATTCCTTTTGGTAAATATATATATGTATATATATATATATATATATATATATATATATCCCCGTACTACTTATATTGTCGCAGATTAGAAAATATGCCTGTATGTTAGTAGAAGATTTCCCTTATCACAATATGAGTCTAAAAAATATTTACAGAAATAAAACAGATGACATAATAAATTGAAAATTTCAATTATCCCCATAATCTTTATACCAGAATGTCGTAATTGATTCCAATATATGCCAATATATATCAAAATATATGCCTATATACCTGTACTACTTATATTCTCGTAGATTAGAAGATAACCCGTGCATTTATAGAAGATTTCTCGCACAACGTGCAATATGTGAGTTTCAACAATTTTTGTCATAATAAAACAATGGCATAGAATTAATATGAAAATATCAATAATCCCTGAATCAACAGTCCACGAAAATACCAATAATAATAATGTTTCAACTTGAAGACCTTAATTGATATTATCCAGTCAACAATGCAATGTCAATGAAATTTAATTTATATATATCTTTGTTATTCAAATCGAAAAAGATTTAATAAAAATCGTATGCCGCATAAATACATTGGATTTACATCCGTTGCTGAACTACATGACATCATTTGTTTCAAATGAATTGATGGGAATCTTATCGTTTGAATAATTCTATCTCCATGGAAGGTTTGGCGACATTTTCGTCAATTTAGCGACAATTTAAAACATCGCCAAATTTATCACCAAGTGGGACTATAGAACTGACAGTCCCATTTTGCGACACATTGACGAATAATCATCACAATACTATGCCCTAACAAAACATAATTAATTGCATTTATTAAGCGCAATTTTATCAATTTTATTATATTTTTATGGATTTGCAAACATTTTATCAATTTGGTGACATTTTAAAAATTAGCTAATTGTGTTATTAAGTAGGATGGATGGACTGACCGACAAATGCTTCCTAAACATCATTTTAGTACTCTCTTCTAAGAACAAATTTAATTTAATTGATTTGCGTCGTTTTTATCAATTTATCGACATTTCCGTCAATTTGGTAACGTTTAAGAAAAGTTGCCAAGTTAGCGATATTCCTCGAAATTCATAGCTCTGAATTTGCAGATCTGAAGAATAAAACATCCGATCCCGTTTGCATATACTAAATGAAAATACTAAAATTGCATTAGAAAATATACCCGTTCTACTCTTTTTCTGTTTCAACAATCGGCTAAATAAATTTATTGGCTAAACACAATATATGAGTTTATTAGCTAAACATTTATTTGCTAAACTCAATATATGAGTTTATTAGCTAAACACAATATATAAGCTTGAAAACTCTTTGCCAAAATAAATGAAAGTGATGTACACAGTCCGTAATTAATAGAATTAAAAGAAAAATCAAACCGTTCATTTACAAAATATATTTTTACATCTATTTATTTATTATTCAAATAGAAAAAATAATAACAAATATTAACAAACACATTTAATTTTATTGCGTTGCTGAGCAACATAATATAAGAAAGAATCTTCCTCATAAACTGCGAAATTAAATAACCATTTTGATCTCTTCCCCATAAAATGCAAAAATAATAACCATTTTGATTTCTTTATACTTTCCATTGTTTAGTAAATGCTTGACCATGGAGTTAGATTTTCCATTAAAATTCATATTTCAAACAATTCATGCTTTCAGATAGTGACTAATTAATGCAAAAATCCTGCACTAAGCTCAGAAATGAAGTTTTAATTCACGTTGACGTTTTAAACAAACGAATTTCATCCTTTCCGTTTGGATAAACCACGTAGTTAGAGAGTAGATCTCCTAGGATAAAGTTCCGTTTTTCATTAATATCTCGACAACCCCTAGTATTAGAAACTCGAAACTTGGGCAAAATTTATGGAGGGCTATTTCAAGGCTACTCACAAAATTTCATTCAATTCGATTCAGCCGTTCTCTCGTGATGATGAGACAAACGAAATATTCGTTTTTCACTAATATCTCGAGAACCACTGGTCGTGGAAACTCCAAACATGGACTAAATTTTAAGTGGAGCTATTTCTGGGCTACCCACAAAATTTCATCAAATTCGGTTCAGCCGTTCTCCCGTGATGATGGGACAAACAGACAGACAGACAGACAGACAGATTTTCAATTTTATTTATATAGACTAGCAGCATACCCGTTCTTCGTACGGAGTATATAATATAAAGAAACTTGAAATTCATAATCATGCCCAAATTCTTATAGTATACTAAATGACATGTTTAATCAAAACATTCTGTTAAAATATTTAATATAATGCTCCTAAAAAGAAGTTTAAGAATCTCTGTTCTCGCTATATAAAATTATCTTCATGGACATATCTGAAGAATAAAACATCTTGGACCCCTTATGTAAGCAGATATAAAAAAAATATGGAATTGAATCAATATATGCAAAATAAAAGCTTTAAAATTTTATTACTACTTATAATGTCCGATTATTAGTAGAAGATTACCCGTTTTGCAATATGAGTCACAAATGTTTTTTGGTAAAATACAACAGACGACGTAATAAATTGAATATATAATTAATCCCCTTAATCTTCATACCAGAAGACTGTACTTGATTCCAATATATATGCCAATATATGTCAAAATATATGCCAATATACCTGTACTACTTATATTCTCGTAGGTTAGAAGATATACCCGTGCATTCCTAGAAGATTACTCGTACAACGTACAATATGCGTGTGTCAGCAATTTTTGCCGCAATAAAACAATGGCGTAATAACTTAAAAATATCAATAATCCCTGAATCAATAATTCCGGAAAATATCAATAATAATAATGTTTAAACCTGAAGAGTATAATTGATATTATCCAGTCCAAAATGAAATGGAAATGAAATTTATTTTATATACATATCTTCATTATTCAAATCGGAAAGGATTTAATAAAAATCGTCTGCCGCATAAACACATTGGATTTAAATCCGTTGCTAAGCGACATGATATCATTTGCATCAAATAAATTGGTAGAAAAAATATCGTCTAAATAGTTATATTTCTATGGAACATTTGGCGACAGTTTCGTCAAATTAGCGACATTTTAAAAAATCGCCAAATTTATCGCCAAGTGGGACTGTAGAACTGACAGTTCCACTTTGCGACAAATTGACGAAATATCATCACAATACTATCCCCTAACAAAAAACAATTAATATCATTTATGTAGCGCAATTTTATCAATTTCAAGATATTTTTATAGATTTGAAAACATTTTTATCAATTTGGTGACATTTTAAAAATTCGCTAAATGTATTACTAAGTAGGATGGTTGGTCTGACAGAGAAATGCTAACCAAACATCATTTCAGTACTCTCTTCTAACAAAACAAAAAAAAATTTCATTGATATGTAGAAGACCCAAGCCACACGACCAACCCGAAGGTTTATGGCAGCTGTTTGTGTGTCGTTTATATCAATTTGGCGACATTTCCGTCAATTTGGCAAAGTTTAAGAAAAGTTGTCAAATTAGCGATATCCCTCCAAATTCGTAGCTTTGAATTTGCAGATCTGAATGAAACATTCTTATCCCGTTTCAATATACTAAATGAAAACACTACAATTGTATTAGAATATATACCCGCTCTACTCTTTTTCTGTTTCAACAATCGGCTATATGAATTTATTGGCTAAACACAATATATGAGTTTAGTAGCTAAATACGATATAAGCTTGAAAACTCTTTGCCAAAATAAATGAAATTGATGTACGCAGTCAGCAATTAAGATAATTAAAAGAAAAATCAAACCGTCCATTCATAAGATATACTTTTATATCCATTTATCCATTTATTTATTATTTAAATCGAAAAAAAATAATAAAAACATTAACAAACACATTTAATTTAATTGCGATGCCGAGCAACATGATATATCCTCCTAAAATGTTAAAATTTATTAACCACTAACAGCACACCCGTTATTCGTACGGAGTGTATAATTTAAAGAAACTTAAAGTTCGCAATCATGTGCAAATTCTGTTAAAATATAAAATTTATTGCTCCTAAAGAGAAGTTTAAGAATATATGTTCTCACTATGCAAAATTATCTTCACGATCAGATCTGAAGAATAAAACATCCTGCCCCCTTTTGTAAGCAAATTTACAGAAGAAAAAATAGGAATTGAATGAATATATGCAACCCCGTACTAATTATATTGTCGCAGATCAGAAAATATGCCAATGTGTTAGTAGAAGATTACCCGTATTACAATATGCGTCTCAAAAATATTTGCCAAAATAAAAGAGATGACGTAATAAATTGAAAACATCAATAATATCCGTACTCTTTATACCAGAAGGTCGTAATTGATTCCAATATATGCCAATATATATCAAAACATATGTCAATATACCTGTACTACTTATATTCTCGTAGATTAAAAGATATACACGTGTATTTGTAGAAGATTCGTACAACATACAATATATGAGTTTAAACAATTTTTGTCATAATAAAATAATTGCATAATAACTTGAAAATATCAATAATCCTTGAATCAATAATCCCCGAAAATATAAATAATAATAATTTTTAAACCTGAAGTCCGTAATTGATATTATCCAGTCAAAAATGCTATAAGAAAAATCAAATCGTTCTTTTCTAAAATATATTTTTATATCCATTTATTTATTATTCAAATCGAAAAAATTATTAAAATTAACAGACAGATTTAATTTAATTGCGTTTCTGAGTAACATGATATAAGATAGAATCTTATAACATGTTAAATATGTCATTACTTATAACATAAACTGCGAAATTAAATAACGATTTTGATTTCTCTATACTTCTCATTGTTCCGCAAAAGCTTGTTTTAAATAAACCATGAACCATGGAGATAGATTTCCCCTTTAAATCATGTTTCAAACAATTCATTTTTTCAGAAAGTGACTAATTAACGCAAAAAATCTCCCATCAAACTCAGAGATTAAATTTTAATTCACTTTCAAACGATTTTCAAGCTTTTCGTTTGGATAAACCACGGAGTTAGGGAGTAGAACTCCTAGGAAAAAGTTCCGTTTTTCATTAATATCTCGACAACCCCAGGTCTTAGAAACTCGAAACTTGGACAAAATTTATGGGGGGATATTTCAAGGCTATTCACCAAATTTCATTAAATTCGGTTCAGCCGTTTTTCCGTGATGATGAGACAAACGAAAATTTCGTTTTTTATTAATATCTCGAGAACCACTGGTCGTAGAAACTCAAAACACAGATATAATTTTAAGTGGGGCTATTTCTGGGCTACCCACAAAATTTCATCAAATTCGGTTCAGCCGTTCTCCCGTGATGGTGTGACAAACAGACAGACAGACAGACAGACAGACAGACAGACAGACAGACAGACAGACAGATTTTCATTTTTATTTATATAGATTACTAGCAGCATACCCGTTCTTCGTACGGAGTATATAATATAAAGAAACTTGAAATTCATAATAATGCCCAAATTCTTATAGTATACTAAATGACATGTTTAATCAAAATATTCTGTTAAAATATTTAATATAATGCTCCTAAAAAGAAGTTTAAGAATCTCTGTTCTCGCTATATAAAATTATCTTCATGGACATATCTGAAGAATAAAACATCTTGGACCCCTTATGTAAGCAAATATAAAAAAAAAATATGGAATTGAATCAATATATGCAAAATAAAAGCGTTAAAATTGTATGGAACCCGTACTAATTATATACGCGAATATTAGAAAATATAACCTGTATTAGTAGATTACATGTATAAATTGAAAATACCAATAAACCCGTAATCTTTAAATCTGAAGACAGTCATTTATTCCAATATATGTCGAAATTAAAGTGCTAAAATTATATGGGAAGATATACACGTACTACTTATAATGTCCGATTATTAGTAGAAGATTACCCGTTTTGCAATATGAGTCTCAAATGTTTTTTGGTAAAATACAACAGACGACGTAATAAATTGAATATATAATTAATCCCCGTAATCTTCATACCAGAAGACTGTACTTGATTCCAATATATATGCCAATATATGTCAAAATATATACCAATATACCTGTACTACATATATTCTCGTAGGTTAGAAGATATACCCGTGCATTCCTAGAAGATTACTCGTACAACGTACAATATGCGTGTGTCAGCAATTTTTGCCGCAATAAAACAATGGCGTAATAACTTAAAAATATCAGTAATCACTGAATCAATAATTCCGGAAAATATCAATAATAATAATGTTTAAACCTGAAGAGTATAATTGATATTATCCAGTCCAAAATGAAATGGCAATGAAATTTATTTTATATACATATCTTCATTATTCAAATCGGAAAGGATTTAATAAAAATCGTCTGCGGCATAAACACATTGGATTTAAATCCGTTGCTAAGCGACATGATATCATTTGCTTCAAATAAATTGGTAGAAAAAATATCGTCTAAATAGTTATATTTCTATGGAACATTTGGCGACAGTTTCGTCAAATTAGCGACATTTTAAAAAATCGCCAAATTTATCGCCAAGTGGGACTGTAGAACTGACAGTTCCACTTTGCGACAAATTGACGAAATATCATCACAATACTATCCCCTAACAAAAAACAATTAATATCATTTATGTAGCGCAATTTTATCAATTTCAAGATATTTTTATAGATTTGAAAACATTTTTATCAATTTGGTGACATTTTAAAAATTCGCTAAATGTATTACTAAGTAGGATGGTTGGTCTGACAGATAAATGCTAACCAAACATCATTTCAGTACTCTCTTCTAAGAAAACAAAAAAAAATTTCATTGATATGTAGAAGACCCAAGCCACACGACCAACCTGAAGGTTTATGGCAGCTGTTTGTGTGTCGTTTATATCAATTTGGCGACATTTCCGTCAATTTGGCAAAGTTTAAGAAAAGTTGTCAAATTAGCGATATTCCTCCAAATTCGTAGCTTTGAATTTGCAGATCTGAATGAAACATTCTTATCCCGTTTCAATATACTAAATGAAAACACTACAATTGTATTAGAAGATATACCCGCTCTACTCTTTTTCTGTTCCAACAATCGGCTATATGAATTTATTGGCTAAACACAATATATGAGTTTAGTAGCTAAATACGATATAAGCTTGAAAACTCTTTGCCAAAATAAATGAAATTGATGTACGCAGTCAGCAATTAATATAATTAAAAGAAAAATCAAACCGTCCATTCATAAGATATACTTTTATATCCATTTATCCATTTATTTATTATTTAAATCGAAAAAAAAATAATAAAAACATTAACAAACACATTTAATTTAATTGCGATGCCGAGCAACATGATATATCCTCCTAAAATGTTAAAATTTATTAACCACTAACAGAACACCCGTTATTCGTACGGAGTGTATAATTTAAAGAAACTTATAGTTCGCAATCATGTGCAAATTCTGTTAAAATATTAAATTTATTGCTCCTAAAGAGAAGTTTAAGAATATATGTTCTCACTATGCAAAATTATCTTCACGATCAGATCTGAAGAATAAAACATCCTGCCCCCTTTTGTAAGCAAATTTATAGAAGAAAAAATAAGAATTGAATGAATATATGCAACCCCGTACTAATTATATTGTCGCAGATCAGAAAATATGCCAATGTGTTAGTAGAAGATTACCCGTATTACAATATGCGTCTCAAAAATATTTGCCAAAATAAAAGAGATGACGTAATAAATTGAAAACATCAATAATATCCGTACTCTTTATACCAGAAGGTCGTAATTGATTCCAATATATGCCAATATATATCAAAACATATGTCAATATACCTGTACTACTTATATTCTCGTAGATTAAAAGATATACACGTGCATTTGTAGAAGATTCGTACAACATACAATATATGAGTTTAAACAATTTTTGTCATAATAAAATAATTGCATAATAACTTGAAAATATCAATAATCCTTGAATCAATAATCCCCGAAAATATAAATAATAATAATTTTTAAACCTGAAGACCGTAATTGATATTATCCAGTCAAAAATGCTATAAGAAAAATCAAATCGTTCTTTTCTAAAATATATTTTTATATCCATTTATTTATTATTTAAATCGAAAAAATAATTATTAAAATTAACAGACAGATTTAATTTAATTGCGTTTCTGAGTAACATGATATAAGATAGAATCTTATAACATGTTAAATATTTCATGTCTTATAACATAAACTGCGAAATTAAATAACGATTTTGATTTCTCTATACTTCTCATTGTTCCGTAAAAGCTTGTTTTAAATAAACCATGAACCATGGAGATAGATTTCCCCTTTAAATCATGTTTCAAACAATTCATGTTTTCAGAAAGTGACTAATTAACGCAAAAAATCTCCCATCAAACTCAGAGATTAAATTTTAATTCACTTTCAAACGATTTTCAAGCTTTTCGTTTGGATAAACCACGGAGTTAGGGAGTAGAACTCCTAAGAAAAAGTTCCGTTTTTCATTAATATCTCGACAACCCCAGGTCTTAGAAACTCGAAACTTGGACAAAATTTATGGGGGGATATTTCAAGGCTATTCACCAAATTTCATTAAATTCGGTTCAGCCGTTTTTCCGTGATGATGAGACAAACGAAAATTTCGTTTTTTACTAATATCTCGAGAACCACTGGTCGTAGAAACTCAAAACACGGATATAATTTTAAGTGGGACTATTTCTGGGCTACCCACAAAATTTCATCAAATTCGGTTCAGCCGTTCTCCCGTGATGGTGTGACAAACAGACAGACAGACAGACAGACAGACAGACAGACAGATTTTCATTTTTATTTATATAGATTTATATATATATAATGTAATGGCAGGTACAATAGTCCAGGAAAGAGACATTTCAGGTTATCAAAAAATCGACTTTATTATATGACACTCGAAACATATAATTTGTTACATAGGGCCGGCCGAGCCCATCGCCGACCCGTTCTCAAGACATCTCAGTGCAATCTGCGTTGGTTCACACAATGTACAGCTATATCGTAGGGGAAGAAATATGACGACATGGGGCACATGCTGCCTTTGCGTTCTTTAGGCTTTAAAAATGGGATGGGGAAGTAGTTTCATATGAGAAAGTTTACGCAGAGATTAAGATGAGTGACCGTATACGGTGTATGGTCGAGTAAAAGAGGAAGTGCTGGCAGACTTTGTTAATATGAGTGGCGTGGGATAGAATTTAATAGAGTTGCAATACGTGTTGGACATGAAATAGGAATTTGGAATAATAATTCTGAAAGAAAAGGGCCCGTTATTGAGGAAAACTTAAAATTTCTGTATCATATATATATATATAGTAATAAAGGATTGCATATATAGGGCAAATAAAAAACTTGCCCTCTCCCCTAAAGTTCCATTCGCTCCCCTTCATCCTCCGGCAAAGAAACACTGGTGGACGCTAAAGGTTGCCATTTTCAGTTTCAACATACCCAAGTTTCTGAATACTTGGCTTTTGTGTGTGCAGTCGGGAAAACGTTCTCTAGCCTCGGATGTTCCCTGTCACACCTTCATTCAAGACTGCACAGAGATCGAAAACTCAGCTTTCGATGAGATAGATGATCCTGCGGCGTCTGAAAGTGATTAAACCTTTCATTCAAAGGAAATTGAATTTGTTTTAAAGGCGGGCGTGGTGGGATGTTCGCTCCCCCGGCGAATGAGAACAACGGCGCGAGTGTCAAACTCGTAAAGGGGATTTTGATTAAAACGAAGCATTCATTGAAATCGCTGGAGAGAGGGACGGGGGGGGACAGCTGAAGTTGGAATTCCCATTTATTTCCCTTTATTTGGTTGTATAGGAGCGTTTGAAATGACTATGAGACTGGAGTCGCTGCCTTTCACGCCGATCTTTCAAGCCATTTGGGTGAGTCAATATTATTGAAAAAGTTGGAGGTTGTTTCAGAGAAGAAATTCCGCAATCATGGCAATGATAAATACCTCGGCTATACCAGTGGCTTTCTATTTACTCTGATTTAATATGCGCGAAGAACTTTCTTTTCAATGAATTGAGGACGGGTGCAACAGATGAATCCAGTGACCCCGAAGCTCTCCTAGCTCCCTAAAAAGACCCAAATTTCTGAACCCGAAGATATTAATAAAACTAATGATTTCAACAAACAATTTATAGGAATTATCCTAGCTTCCGAAGCAAATGACCACCCTAAACAAATTTTGGAATGCTTTACCAGAGCCGCACCTCTCGATTAGAGATGTCCCCACCGATATAGACATAATTCATGTGCTGTATGCAAGTCTCAGTGAACTTGCAGTGCATAAATGAATTCCTGTTTCCTGATTGGCCGACCCCGATGAGCTCAGAATCCCAACGTTTTTGGTAATGTAGCTTTTCAGTGATTTAAGAAGCACAGCTAGACCCCTCCCACTTAAAGCACCTCCTTCATTTCTCGAGGAACTTTTACCTCTTTTTTCAAATTCTGCGACTCGACAGATCTTGATTGTGATTCGTCACAAGAAGGATCCAAGAGCATAGACCGTTTTTTGAATTTTCTCTTCTGTAAAGTATCTATTATCACTATTTCCCAGCCGCCCTTCAAATTGGAGTACTAAAGGCAGCCTTTGGCTATCCTGGTAAAATGGATATCCTTGAAAGATGAATCCAGTGCGTGTAGAATGGCTAGGATGTTCACTGTCCAAAGTGGACGACATACGTGTACAGCATGGGCACGTGACGTCACACAGATCTTTTTGCCCTTACATTTCGTGACGTTTACAAAACAAAATACTCATTTGCTTAGCAATATGGACATTTTCATTATTTCTGTATTAAAAACCGTTACTTTAGGAACTTACAATCGTTTAACCTCTCGTTTTAATGAATTTATCTTGTTGGATGGATATTTTGAATGAACCGGAAAATAAAACAGTCACTTTCATTAAAATATACACACGGGTTTTGGTTTTTAGAAAACTCGTTATGTATCTTTCCCTTTCCGCCCGCCTATACATTGCAGAATTGGCTTGTCAATGCATACATCTTTAGAACGCTAGTGAGTGACCCCAGTAAAAATGAGTAGGAGTGTACAGTCACTTAAACTGACTTAAAGTGCACTTTAGAAATGAAATCTTTAAATATATGTATATATGTTGTTATTCAAGCATTCTAAATAACTTATTTTCATCACAAAGATACATTTCGATGTTTAATGGGTTTAGTTTCCATTTTGATGGGCCATCCTCGTCCGTTTACCATGACGCGCTATGGTAAAAATAATGCCCTTACGTTTCTGCGCATTCTACCACGCAGCTTGTTTATTGGCCATGCTCTATAGCTGTCATGGTTTATGTTTATTTCCAGGTGCGAGGAGGAAAACTATCTCGAAGACCTGCCACCCACGAGCGTCATCATCTGCTTCCACAACGAGGCCTGGAGCGTCCTTCTGCGAACGGTGCACAGCGTCCTTGACAGGTCTCCTGCTCACCTCATCCATGAGATCATTTTAGTCGACGACTTCTCGGACATGCGTGAGTTCTTTTGGCACTACCTTTTGAGATTCCGAGCAGAACCTCTGGACGCGTATTTCACCCTATGAAACTATTCTTTGAAAATTAAGTAGGGCGTATTTTTACGCATTGAGTTTGTAAGAAAAAAATAATTGCCACACACGATGTTTACAGGTCGCAGAAGTCCCGAAAAAGTCATGAAAACGGAAATCGGGCCCGAATTTTTTTTAAATGTTTTGAATTTAAAAACAGACGCTCATTTTAAGATCGGAGATTTCTCATTCTTCCTGTAATCCGTTTCCGCACGATTTAGGAAACGACCTTCGCAAACGACGCATGGCTCCACATAAGAGTAGAGATACCGATGACTACGGATTCTCCATAGTTTCTACGGGATATACATATAACCTCATATTACGGATTACGGAATTGGCATAGTTTCCTACGAAGAATTGCCTTTCTGTCTAGGTCAATATAAATGTACACGTTAATGCCAGTCCAATGAAAGTGACAAATAATGGAGATCTATGGCTGCGTGTCATGTAAATTAAGATCGCGATCGCTTCCTTAAAAACTGTCACTCAGCAGAAATCGCTAAGCAGTTATTTTGTAAATTATTCGCATAATCAGTGCGGTTGCGCAATTCAGTTTATATTCGCGTGAATCGCCGAGAGTCCATTAGTATATTTTTCTATTCATCTCCATCTTCTAAATATTGCGTATTAAATTGACTAACCTAGCTTATTTTCACATTCTGATGAATTACTCAAGTTATTTTTTTATTATTTTCACGTAAACAGCGTGATTGCGCAATTCAGTTTATATTCGCGTGAATCGCCGAGAGTCCATTAGTATATTTTTCTATTCATCTCCATCTTCTAAATATTGCGTATTAAATTGACTAACCTAGCTTATTTTCACATTCTGATGAATTACTCAAGTTATTTTTTTATTATTTTCACGTAAACAGCGTGATTGCGCAATTCAGTTTATATTCGCGTGAATCGCCGAGAGTCCATTAGTATATTTTTCTATTCATCTCCATCTTCTAAATATTGCGTATTAAATTGACTAACCTAGCTTATTTTCACATTCTGATGAATTACTCAAGTTATTTTTTTATTATTTTCACGTAAACAGCGTGATTGCGCAATTCAGTTTATATTCGCGTGAATCGCCGAGAGTCCATTAGTATATTTTTCTATTCATCTCCATCTTCTAAATATTGCGTATTAAATTGACTAACCTAGCTTATTTTCACATTCTGATGAATTACTCAAGTTATTTTTTTATTATTTTCACGTAAACAGCGTGATTGCGCAATTCAGTTTATATTCGCGTGAATCGCCGAGAGTCCATTAGTATATTTTTCTATTCATCTCCATCTTCTAAATATTGCGTATTAAATTGACTAACCTAGCTTATTTTCACATTCTGATGAATTACTCAAGTTATTTTTTTATTATTTTCACGTAAACAGCGTGATTGCGCAATTCAGTTTATATTCGCGTGAATCGCCGAGAGTCCATTAGTATATTTTTCTATTCATCTCCATCTTCTAAATATTGCGTATTAAATTGACTAACCTAGCTTATTTTCACATTCTGATGAATTACTCAAGTTATTTTTTTATTATTTTCACGTAAACAGCGTGATTGCGCAATTCAGTTTATATTCGCGTGAATCGCCGAGAGTCCATTAGTATATTTTTCTATTCATCTCCATCTTCTAAATATTGCGTATTAAATTGACTAACCTAGCTTATTTTCACATTCTGATGAATTACTCAAGTTATTTTTTTATTATTTTCACGTAAACAGCGTGATTGCGCAATTCAGTTTATATTCGCGTGAATCGCCGAGAGTCCATTAGTATATTTTTCTATTCATCTCCATCTTCTAAATATTGCGTATTAAATTGACTAACCTAGCTTATTTTCACATTCTGATGAATTACTCAAGTTATTTTTTTATTATTTTCACGTAAACAGCGTGATTGCGCAATTCAGTTTATATTCGCGTGAATCGCCGAGAGTCCATTAGTATATTTTTCTATTCATCTCCATCTTCTAAATATTGCGTATTAAATTGACTAACCTAGCTTATTTTCACATTCTGATGAATTACTCAAGTTATTTTTTTATTATTTTCACGTAAACAGCGTGATTGCGCAATTCAGTTTATATTCGCGTGAATCGCCGAGAGTCCATTAGTATATTTTTCTATTCATCTCCATCTTCTAAATATTGCGTATTAAATTGACTAACCTAGCTTATTTTCACATTCTGATGAATTACTCAAGTTATTTTTTTATTATTTTCACGTAAACAGCGTGATTGCGCAATTCAGTTTATATTCGCGTGAATCGCCGAGAGTCCATTAGTATATTTTTCTATTCATCTCCATCTTCTAAATATTGCGTATTAAATTGACTAACCTAGCTTATTTTCACATTCTGATGAATTACTCAAGTTATTTTTTTATTATTTTCACGTAAACAGCGTGATTGCGCAATTCAGTTTATATTCGCGTGAATCGCCGAGAGTCCATTAGTATATTTTTCTATTCATCTCCATCTTCTAAATATTGCGTATTAAATTGACTAACCTAGCTTATTTTCACATTCTGATGAATTACTCAAGTTATTTTTTTATTATTTTCACGTAAACAGCGTGATTGCGCAATTCAGTTTATATTCGCGTGAATCGCCGAGAGTCCATTAGTATATTTTTCTATTCATCTCCATCTTCTAAATATTGCGTATTAAATTGACTAACCTAGCTTATTTTCACATTCTGATGAATTACTCAAGTTATTTTTTTATTATTTTCACGTAAACAGCGTGATTGCGCAATTCAGTTTATATTCGCGTGAATCGCCGAGAGTCCATTAGTATATTTTTCTATTCATCTCCATCTTCTAAATATTGCGTATTAAATTGACTAACCTAGCTTATTTTCACATTCTGATGAATTACTCAAGTTATTTTTTTATTATTTTCACGTAAACAGCGTGATTGCGCAATTCAGTTTGTATTCGCGTGAATCGCCGAGAGTCCATTAGTATATTTTTCTATTCATCTCCATCTTCTAAATATTGCGTATTAAATTGACTAACCTAGCTTATTTTCACATTCTGATGAATTACTCAAGTTATTTTTTTATTATTTTCACGTAAACAGCGTGATTGCGCAATTCAGTTTGTATTCGCGTGAATCGCCGAGAGTCCATTAGTATATTTTTCTATTCATCTCCATCTTCTAAATATTGCGTATTAAATTGACTAACCTAGCTTATTTTCACATTCTGATGAATTACTCAAGTTATTTTTTTATTATTTTCACGTAAACAGCGTGATTGCGCAATTCAGTTTGTATTCGCGTGAATCGCCGAGAGTCCATTAGTATATTTTTCTATTCATCTCCATCTTCTAAATATTGCGTATTAAATTGACTAACCTAGCTTATTTTCACATTCTGATGAATTACTCAAGTTATTTTTTTATTATTTTCACGTAAACAGCGTGATTGCGCAATTCAGTTTATATTCGCGTGAATCGCCGAGAGTCCATTAGTATATTTTTCTATTCATCTCCATCTTCTAAATATTGCGTATTAAATTGACTAACCTAGCTTATTTTCACATTCTGATGAATTACTCAAGTTATTTTTTTATTATTTTCACGTAAACAGCGTGATTGCGCAATTCAGTTTATATTCGCGTGAATCGCCGAGAGTCCATTAGTATATTTTTCTATTCATCTCCATCTTCTAAATATTGCGTATTAAATTGACTAACCTAGCTTATTTTCACATTCTGATGAATTACTCAAGTTATTTTTTTATTATTTTCACGTAAACAGCGTGATTGCGCAATTCAGTTTATATTCGCGTGAATCGCCGAGAGTCCATTAGTATATTTTTCTATTCATCTCCATCTTCTAAATATTGCGTATTAAATTGACTAACCTAGCTTATTTTCACATTCTGATGAATTACTCAAGTTATTTTTTTATTATTTTCACGTAAACAGCGTGATTGCGCAATTCAGTTTATATTCGCGTGAATCGCCGAGAGTCCATTAGTATATTTTTCTATTCATCTCCATCTTCTAAATATTGCGTATTAAATTGACTAACCTAGCTTATTTTCACATTCTGATGAATTACTCAAGTTATTTTTTTATTATTTTCACGTAAACAGCGTGATTGCGCAATTCAGTTTATATTCGCGTGAATCGCCGAGAGTCCATTAGTATATTTTTCTATTCATCTCCATCTTCTAAATATTGCGTATTAAATTGACTAACCTAGCTTATTTTCACATTCTGATGAATTACTCAAGTTATTTTTTTATTATTTTCACGTAAACAGCGTGATTGCGCAATTCAGTTTATATTCGCGTGAATCGCCGAGAGTCCATTAGTATATTTTCTATTCATCTCCATCTTCTAAATATTGCGTATTAAATTGACTAACCTAGCTTATTTTCACATTCTGATGAATTACTCAAGTTATTTTTTTATTATTTTCACGTAAACAGCGTGATTGCGCAATTCAGTTTGTATTCGCGTGAATCGCCGAGAGTCCATTAGTATATTTTTCTATTCATCTCCATCTTCTAAATATTGCGTATTAAATTGACTAACCTAGCTTATTTTCACATTCTGATGAATTACTCAAGTTATTTTTTTATTATTTTCACGTAAACAGCGTGATTGCGCAATTCAGTTTGTATTCGCGTGAATCGCCGAGAGTCCATTAGTATATTTTTCTATTCATCTCCATCTTCTAAATATTGCGTATTAAATTGACTAACCTAGCTTATTTTCACATTCTGATGAATTACTCAAGTTATTTTTTTATTATTTTCACGTAAACAGCGTGATTGCGCAATTCAGTTTATATTCGCGTGAATCGCCGAGAGTCCATTAGTATATTTTTCTATTCATCTCCATCTTCTAAATATTGCGTATTAAATTGACTAACCTAGCTTATTTTCACATTCTGATGAATTACTCAAGTTATTTTTTTATTATTTTCACGTAAACAGCGTGATTGCGCAATTCAGTTTGTATTCGCGTGAATCGCCGAGAGTCCATTAGTATATTTTTTCTATTCATCTCCATCTTCTAAATATTGCGTATTAAATTGACTAACCTAGCTTATTTTCACATTCTGATGAATTACTCAAGTTATTTTTTTATTATTTTCACGTAAACAGCGTGATTGCGCAATTCAGTTTATATTCGCGTGAATCGCCGAGAGTCCATTAGTATATTTTTCTATTCATCTCCATCTTCTAAATATTGCGTATTAAATTGACTAACCTAGCTTATTTTCACATTCTGATGAATTACTCAAGTTATTTTTTTATTATTTTCACGTAAACAGCGTGATTGCGCAATTCAGTTTGTATTCGCGTGAATCGCCGAGAGTCCATTAGTATATTTTTCTATTCATCTCCATCTTCTAAATATTGCGTATTAAATTGACTAACCTAGCTTATTTTCACATTCTGATGAATTACTCAAGTTATTTTTTTATTATTTTCACGTAAACAGCGTGATTGCGCAATTCAGTTTGTATTCGCGTGAATCGCCGAGAGTCCATTAGTATATTTTTCTATTCATCTCCATCTTCTAAATATTGCGTATTAAATTGACTAACCTAGCTTATTTTCACATTCTGATGAATTACTCAAGTTATTTTTTTATTATTTTCACGTAAACAGCGTGATTGCGCAATTCAGTTTATATTCGCGTGAATCGCCGAGAGTCCATTAGTATATTTTTCTATTCATCTCCATCTTCTAAATATTGCGTATTAAATTGACTAACCTAGCTTATTTTCACATTCTGATGAATTACTCAAGTTATTTTTTTATTATTTTCACGTAAACAGCGTGATTGCGCAATTCAGTTTGTATTCGCGTGAATCGCCGAGAGTCCATTAGTATATTTTTCTATTCATCTCCATCTTCTAAATATTGCGTATTAAATTGACTAACCTAGCTTATTTTCACATTCTGATGAATTACTCAAGTTATTTTTTTATTATTTTCACGTAAACAGCGTGATTGCGCAATTCAGTTTGTATTCGCGTGAATCGCCGAGAGTCCATTAGTATATTTTTCTATTCATCTCCATCTTCTAAATATTGCGTATTAAATTGACTAACCTAGCTTATTTTCACATTCTGATGAATTACTCAAGTTATTTTTTTATTATTTTCACGTAAACAGCGTGATTGCGCAATTCAGTTTGTATTCGCGTGAATCGCCGAGAGTCCATTAGTATATTTTTCTATTCATCTCCATCTTCTAAATATTGCGTATTAAATTGACTAACCTAGCTTATTTTCACATTCTGATGAATTACTCAAGTTATTTTTTTATTATTTTCACGTAAACAGCGTGATTGCGCAATTCAGTTTATATTCGCGTGAATCGCCGAGAGTCCATTAGTATATTTTTCTATTCATCTCCATCTTCTAAATATTGCGTATTAAATTGACTAACCTAGCTTATTTTCACATTCTGATGAATTACTCAAGTTATTTTTTTATTATTTTCACGTAAACAGCGTGATTGCGCAATTCAGTTTGTATTCGCGTGAATCGCCGAGAGTCCATTAGTATATTTTTCTATTCATCTCCATCTTCTAAATATTGCGTATTAAATTGACTAACCTAGCTTATTTTCACATTCTGATGAATTACTCAAGTTATTTTTTTATTATTTTCACGTAAACAGCGTGATTGCGCAATTCAGTTTGTATTCGCTTGAATCGCCGAGAGTCCATTAGTATATTTTTCTATTCATCTCCATCTTCTAAATATTGCGTATTAAATTGACTAACCTAGCTTATTTTCACATTCTGATGAATTACTCAAGTTATTTTTTTATTATTTTCACGTAAACAGCGTGATTGCGCAATTCAGTTTATATTCGCGTGAATCGCCGAGAGTCCATTAGTATATTTTTCTATTCATCTCCATCTTCTAAATATTGCGTATTAAATTGACTAACCTAGCTTATTTTCACATTCTGATGAATTACTCAAGTTATTTTTTTATTATTTTCACGTAAACAGCGTGATTGCGCAATTCAGTTTGTATTCGCGTGAATCGCCGAGAGTCCATTAGTATATTTTTCTATTCATCTCCATCTTCTAAATATTGCGTATTAAATTGACTAACCTAGCTTATTTTCACATTCTGATGAATTACTCAAGTTATTTTTTTATTATTTTCACGTAAACAGCGTGATTGCGCAATTCAGTTTATATTCGCGTGAATCGCCGAGAGTCCATTAGTATATTTTTCTATTCATCTCCATCTTCTAAATATTGCGTATTAAATTGACTAACCTAGCTTATTTTCACATTCTGATGAATTACTCAAGTTATTTTTTTATTATTTTCACGTAAACAGCGTGATTGCGCAATTCAGTTTGTATTCGCGTGAATCGCCGAGAGTCCATTAGTATATTTTTCTATTCATCTCCATCTTCTAAATATTGCGTATTAAATTGACTAACCTAGCTTATTTTCACATTCTGATGAATTACTCAAGTTATTTTTTTATTATTTTCACGTAAACAGCGTGATTGCGCAATTCAGTTTATATTCGCGTGAATCGCCGAGAGTCCATTAGTATATTTTTCTATTCATCTCCATCTTCTAAATATTGCGTATTAAATTGACTAACCTAGCTTATTTTCACATTCTGATGAATTACTCAAGTTATTTTTTTATTATTTTCACGTAAACAGCGTGATTGCGCAATTCAGTTTGTATTCGCGTGAATCGCCGAGAGTCCATTAGTATATTTTTCTATTCATCTCCATCTTCTAAATATTGCGTATTAAATTGACTAACCTAGCTTATTTTCACATTCTGATGAATTACTCAAGTTATTTTTTTATTATTTTCACGTAAACAGCGTGATTGCGCAATTCAGTTTATATTCGCGTGAATCGCCGAGAGTCCATTAGTATATTTTTCTATTCATCTCCATCTTCTAAATATTGCGTATTAAATTGACTAACCTAGCTTATTTTCACATTCTGATGAATTACTCAAGTTATTTTTTTATTATTTTCACGTAAACAGCGTGATTGCGCAATTCAGTTTGTATTCGCGTGAATCGCCGAGAGTCCATTAGTATATTTTTCTATTCATCTCCATCTTCTAAATATTGCGTATTAAATTGACTAACCTAGCTTATTTTCACATTCTGATGAATTACTCAAGTTATTTTTTTATTATTTTCACGTAAACAGCGTGATTGCGCAATTCAGTTTATATTCGCGTGAATCGCCGAGAGTCCATTAGTATAATTTTTCTATTCATCTCCATCTTCTAAATATTGCGTATTAAATTGACTAACCTAGCTTATTTTCACATTCTGATGAATTACTCAAGTTATTTTTTTATTATTTTCACGTAAACAGCGTGATTGCGCAATTCAGTTTATATTCGCGTGAATCGCCGAGAGTCCATTAGTATATTTTTCTATTCATCTCCATCTTCTAAATATTGCGTATTAAATTGACTAACCTAGCTTATTTTCACATTCTGATGAATTACTCAAGTTATTTTTTTATTATTTTCACGTAAACAGCGTGATTGCGCAATTCAGTTTATATTCGCGTGAATCGCCGAGAGTCCATTAGTATATTTTTCTATTCATCTCCATCTTCTAAATATTGCGTATTAAATTGACTAACCTAGCTTATTTTCACATTCTGATGAATTACTCAAGTTATTTTTTTATTATTTTCACGTAAACAGCGTGATTGCGCAATTCAGTTTATATTCGCGTGAATCGCCGAGAGTCCATTAGTATATTTTTCTATTCATCTCCATCTTCTAAATATTGCGTATTAAATTGACTAACCTAGCTTATTTTCACATTCTGATGAATTACTCAAGTTATTTTTTTATTATTTTCACGTAAACAGCGTGATTGCGCAATTCAGTTTGTATTCGCGTGAATCGCCGAGAGTCCATTAGTATATTTTTCTATTCATCTCCATCTTCTAAATATTGCGTATTAAATTGACTAACCTAGCTTATTTTCACATTCTGATGAATTACTCAAGTTATTTTTTTATTATTTTCACGTAAACAGCGTGATTGCGCAATTCAGTTTATATTCGCGTGAATCGCCGAGAGTCCATTAGTATATTTTTCTATTCATCTCCATCTTCTAAATATTGCGTATTAAATTGACTAACCTAGCTTATTTTCACATTCTGATGAATTACTCAAGTTATTTTTTTATTATTTTCACGTAAACAGCGTGATTGCGCAATTCAGTTTGTATTCGCGTGAATCGCCGAGAGTCCATTAGTATATTTTTCTATTCATCTCCATCTTCTAAATATTGCGTATTAAATTGACTAACCTAGCTTATTTTCACATTCTGATGAATTACTCAAGTTATTTTTTTATTATTTTCACGTAAACAGCGTGATTGCGCAATTCAGTTTATATTCGCGTGAATCGCCGAGAGTCCATTAGTATATTTTTTCTATTCATCTCCATCTTCTAAATATTGCGTATTAAATTGACTAACCTAGCTTATTTTCACATTCTGATGAATTACTCAAGTTATTTTTTTATTATTTTCACGTAAACAGCGTGATTGCGCAATTCAGTTTGTATTCGCGTGAATCGCCGAGAGTCCATTAGTATATTTTTCTATTCATCTCCATCTTCTAAATATTGCGTATTAAATTGACTAACCTAGCTTATTTTCACATTCTGATGAATTACTCAAGTTATTTTTTTATTATTTTCACGTAAACAGCGTGATTGCGCAATTCAGTTTATATTCGCGTGAATCGCCGAGAGTCCATTAGTATATTTTTCTATTCATCTCCATCTTCTAAATATTGCGTATTAAATTGACTAACCTAGCTTATTTTCACATTCTGATGAATTACTCAAGTTATTTTTTTATTATTTTCACGTAAACAGCGTGATTGCGCAATTCAGTTTGTATTCGCGTGAATCGCCGAGAGTCCATTAGTATATTTTTCTATTCATCTCCATCTTCTAAATATTGCGTATTAAATTGACTAACCTAGCTTATTTTCACATTCTGATGAATTACTCAAGTTATTTTTTTATTATTTTCACGTAAACAGCGTGATTGCGCAATTCAGTTTATATTCGCGTGAATCGCCGAGAGTCCATTAGTATATTTTTCTATTCATCTCCATCTTCTAAATATTGCGTATTAAATTGACTAACCTAGCTTATTTTCACATTCTGATGAATTACTCAAGTTATTTTTTTATTATTTTCACGTAAACAGCGTGATTGCGCAATTCAGTTTGTATTCGCGTGAATCGCCGAGAGTCCATTAGTATATTTTTCTATTCATCTCCATCTTCTAAATATTGCGTATTAAATTGACTAACCTAGCTTATTTTCACATTCTGATGAATTACTCAAGTTATTTTTTTATTATTTTCACGTAAACAGCGTGATTGCGCAATTCAGTTTATATTCGCGTGAATCGCCGAGAGTCCATTAGTATATTTTTCTATTCATCTCCATCTTCTAAATATTGCGTATTAAATTGACTAACCTAGCTTATTTTCACATTCTGATGAATTACTCAAGTTATTTTTTTATTATTTTCACGTAAACAGCGTGATTGCGCAATTCAGTTTATATTCGCGTGAATCGCCGAGAGTCCATTAGTATATTTTTCTATTCATCTCCATCTTCTAAATATTGCGTATTAAATTGACTAACCTAGCTTTTTTCACATTCTGATGAATTACTCAAGTTATTTTTTTATTATTTTCACGTAAACAGCGTGATTGCGCAATTCAGTTTGTATTCGCGTGAATCGCCGAGAGTCCATTAGTATATTTTTCTATTCATCTCCATCTTCTAAATATTGCGTATTAAATTGACTAACCTAGCTTATTTTCACATTCTGATGAATTACTCAAGTTATTTTTTTATTATTTTCACGTAAACAGCGTGATGCGCAATTCAGTTTATATTCGCGTGAATCGCCCGAGAGTCCATTAGTATATTTTTCTATTCATCTCCATCTTCTAAATATTGCGTATTAAATTGACTAACCTAGCTTATTTTCACATTCTGATGATTACTCAAGTTATTTTTTTATTATTTTCACGTAAACAGCGTGATTGCGCAATTCAGTTTGTATTCGCGTGAATCGCCGAGAGTCCATTAGTATATTTTTCTATTCATCTCCATCTTCTAAATATTGCGTATTAAATTGACT